>VUQH01056205.1:6323-17598 GCA_015106775.1 Etroplus canarensis | reverse complement strand
GTCACTGCAAAGGGTCTGAATACTTACGACCATGTGATATTTCAGTTTTTCTTTTTTAATAAATTTGCAAAAATTTCTACATTTCTGGTTTTTTTCTGTCAAGATGGGGTGCTGAGTGTACATTAATGAGAAATAAAATGAACTTTTTTGATTTTGGCAAGTGGCTGCAATGACACAAAGAGTGAAAAATTTAAAGGGGTCTGAATACTTTCCGTGCCCACTGTAATTTCTATGCTTCAGCAGTGTCTGGCGATAACAGATATGAACATCAGTTGGTCTGATATTTACCAAAGAAGTTAAAGAAAGTTGGCAAAGAGACAAGAGTTGCATGGATTGTGCAACAGCAACCTCTTCTAAAGTTAGACATGCTGCATACTGCACCGTTAAGACACTTCTCTTGGTTTAATATAGACCTATTATGTTATGATGATATCAAAAATATAATTTGCCTTTTAAATGCACAGCGAAAAAGTGCCTGAATTTCTTTAAAGAAACCATAAGTGACTGTTATGTCTTAATGGATCTTTACACAACAAATGTAACAGTATGGATTGGTTTTGTGTGCCAAGATTCATACTACCCACTCAAACATCCTGTTCTTTTCATTTGAGCACCCAGCCAGCTGAATACACAAGAGACAAGGCAATGTGCTCAAAGGACTTGCAAAATACACTGAGATGCTGGTGATAATTTTTTATCAGTATCAGTTAAGATGTAAAAAGGTTTAAAACGCCCTCTGTGCTTGCTGTTGTGGAGAATTCCTGGGGCCTGAGTGTATGAATACTTGTTGTCATAATGAATCAGACAAAAAGCAACATAATATCAGCAACATTACTGACACAAAGCAGTAGAAAAGCAGTAAATTACTAATACCCTCATGGCCATTTAACCCATTTCTCGTCAAGCTTTTTAATAATTACAGTCAGGCCATGAGTCTTTTTACAATAACAGTTGCCACTGTAAAGAAGATTTAAATTAAACAATCAAGACGTGATCAAAGTGCAGACTTTCAGCTTTAATTCAAGGGGCTTATCAAACATATCCCAATTTATGATGTAAGAATAGCACCCATATTTACACACAGTTCCCTAGAGGATCAAAAGTAATCAGACAAACTAACATAATTTTAATCCATAAGAACCCATTTTTAAGGCCTTCATAAGTTAAGATCAAGCATAAAACTTTACAAGGAAGATTGTAGAACATTTAAAGTGTTTGTTACATGCATGTCACTGTGGATTATTAAGGGTTAAATATAAGGACTGTTTTTAATACTTGGTTGAAAACCCTTTGCAGTGACTGAATGTCTGAAGTCAAAAACCTATGGAGATCACCAGATCCTGTTTTTTCTTCCTGATCTGCCAGGCCTTTACTGCAGCTGCCTTTAGTGTTGCTTGTTTGTGGATCTCACTGCCTTCATTTTTGTCTTCAGTAACTGAAAGTCTATCTCTACTGGGTTAACATCAGGTGACTGAGTTGGACATTGAACAATATCCCAGTTTCTTGCCCCGAGCAACTCTCAGTTTGCTTTTGCAGTACACTTTGGGTCATTTTCCATTTGCACTGTAAAAAGTGCTATCTGATCAGTTTTGCAGCATTTAGCTGAATATGAGCAGAGCATATCCCTGTACACTTCAGAATTCTCCTGCTATCATCACTAGTGACCCAGGTTCACTTGCAGCCATATATGCCCATGCTATAACACCATGTTTGACAGATGATGTGGTAAACTTCAGATCATGAGCTGTTCCTTTCCTTCTCCATACTTTTCTCTCCCCATCCTTCAAGTACATGTTAATGTTGGTTTCATTTGTCCAAAGATTTTTACAGTACTGGGCAGGCTTTTTGAGACATTTTCTGGTAAAATGTAATGTGGCGTTCCTGTTTGTGAGTGTAACCAGTGGCTTGCACCTTAGTGTAAACCATCTGTATTTATATTTATATTGGTGTCTCTTGATTACATATTTTGACAATGATACACCTACCTCTTTGAGAGCTTTCTTTACTTGGCTAGATATTGTGAAGGGGGTTTTCTTAACCAAGTAAACAATTCTATGATCATTACTTTAGTTGTCTTCTGAGGTCTTGCAGGCCTTTTGTGCTGCTCAGCTGACCGGTGCATTCCTTCATTTTAGAATGTTTCAGAGCATTATTTTAACCACTCCCAAAGTGTTTACTCTCTCTCTTATAGGTATATTTTGATGTTTCAGGATAACAGTGCACTTCACATGGCTCAACATCTTCTTGAACCTCATATTGAGAAATTCAATGAACAGCCACCAAATGTAAGTTCAGCACTTGGAATCAGCTCTACATCTTTTATCTAATTAGTTTGACTTGGACTAATGAGGGAACAGGCCTCACCTACAAAGAAACTACTAGTCAGTGTAGTTGTTTTGTTGAAATCCTTGAGCTAAAGCTGGAAATCTCTTCTTCAATCACATTTTGATTGTTCAGTTTAAAATCCACTGTGGTGGTGTACAGAGGTAAAATTACCAAAAAAATCTGACACTGTCCAATAACAAATATCTAACTGCAAGTGAACATAAACAATTCTGAATGGCTTACCAGCCAGTAGGGCAAAGGTGTCCAAGTGTAGTACAGTATACAATACAGTATGTTCCTGTGGCATCAAGCAGACAGTTTGTGGAGGGCAACGAGGACACTTTACTGGGAAAACAAAGCTGTTCAATTAAGAAAATAAACTCACATAATTCTCTCATCTGTGAACAGTTTGCAGAAATTGTGGGTTATGGAGAAATATCAAGTTCAAATTTGTCGTCTGACTTATGGCATCTGAGGCACACTTCTTCCATGGTCTATTAAATACAGCTCACTGAAATGATGAAAATGAATAGTGCAGCCTAAAGCCTGACAGAGAGGACATATGGCTCCCAAGTAAAAATATGGCATTCACGTTAGAAAGTGGCATCATATACTTAACACAGTGAACACAGACTTCAGGAATCAAATCAATCAAATCACTAAAATCTGATCAACCAAAAACCAAATGTTATGAATCTTAAATACCTACACATTCAGCTGGCGCATGTGGACTTTAGCCGTATTATGCTTGAATTGCAGTTTCTGCTCCTATCAGCATGATGTATCCATGCTGTCATGTCTTAAATTGAATGTCTCTAGCTCAGAGCACCTCAAACAACCCCATCTTCTACACCAACATTAAGGTTTTATCCCACTCAAATTCCAGGTGATGTGGCTTGTAGTGAAACTGCTTTGACAGTGACTCAAGTGCAAGACATTTTCCATCAGTTCACTACAACAACTTTAAAAACCATGATTAAATGGCAAAAGTTTTCAGTCTTAGGACTTGTGACCTTTGTTTTTAAAGATTTAAAGATTTTTGCAAAAAAAGAAAAATCTTGCAGTTTTTAAACCATTATTACTAGAGAACCTGTCTTTGTTGAAATAAAGTGATGTTGGTTACATCAACTTACCCCAAAGTTATCTATGATTGTTTGATCTTGAATCAGATGTATATTAAATATTTATTCCATTTATTTAAAAAAAAATATTATTTATGGTTTGCATATTCTGGCAGAAGCTGTTCAGAGTGCTTCTAGCTTGATATATGCAGTATGAAGTAGGTTTTATTGCTACTGGTGGAGTACCCTTTTCCCACCATGAATTCAAATTGTCAAAGAATTCACAGGGAGTGATGAAGCAACTCATGCAACATTATTTTATCTCACTGACTACCAGCCTAATAGTTACTGTTCACTTTACTCTCTTAAGGCCACATCAGAGCTGTATTAAAGGGAGACCTCATCACTTCTACACATCAAAGTCTGTTTGTGGGTCTTGGGGAGTTGCATAAAGGCTCCAGTGGCTCCAGAGGGAGCTGCATTAAAGTTGATAAATGTCAGTTGCAGCTGAAGGCTACAAGTTTGAAACTGAATAAAAATCCGCAGGTGTAGAGACAGAGTCAGGGTAGTCAGCATAGTAGACCTCTATGGCCTGCTCCTCATCTTTGCTTAAAGCAAACTTTAATGTGCATTATCTGTTAGGCACGGACCTCTGAATGAATTGCAAAGTTGCATTATGGGTATTATACACAGCTGGCATTTTTTTGAAAGTCATCCTAGTCATGTCCTCTTCTTAACTGTGAATTATGTGACAATTCAGTGCTATGTTATACTGGCTGTGTTCTGCTAAAATGGTAGTGCACACATGTTACTGCTAATACAAAGTGAACATTTCCTCTTGCTGCTGCTTCAGATTAAAAACATTCACTGGCAAAACACAGAGTGGGCTTTTAAAGATTAATCAATAATCTGTCTGCAAAAACAAAACAATGGGAGTTTTTTCAGCTAGGCTATAAACAGATACAACTGTTGCTTGTCTACTGCATTTCCGCCAAAATACAGTTGCTCAAGGAGTGCTTGCTGTAGTGTAAAACTGCAGTTACTGTGATCACAGAAAGAACAGATGTCACCATTATAATTTTGCTTTTAGTGGGAGCAGAGGATTTTATATTCAGTGACAAATATGACTCTGATATTAAAAAATGCAATGTTGTAATAAACACCTGCATTCTATCAGTTATATGGCCCATGGGGAAAAAAGGAATATGCATTATTGCAACCATGCACCCTTCATTATAAGTAAACATAACTTGCAAAATTTAAGGATTACCTTTCATGGAAAGCTTTTGTCAGCAGCAGCTACTAAACTAAACCAACTAGACTAACTAAAATCTTTCTATGGTGGATTTAAATCATTTCACAAAAAGAGAATCATTTAAATCACCACTTTCATTGCCAACCTATCATGTGCTCTCTGACATAGTAAAAAACATGACTCTATGTGAACAGTTCAGTTCTTCTTTTTATAGACTACCATGATTGCCTTCCCACAGTATTAACTGCACTGCACCTCAAGTCGAACATTGCTAAAGCTTACTGTTTGTGATGACTGTATTACTACATATAGGTAGGATTATAAGACAATGCTGGTTTCTTACCATCTCCCATATAAGCCTTCATCTGCAACTAATGCAGAAGGCTCTGCTGCTTAATGGATTACTAAAAATGTATACCAGTTAGGCATAAATGCAACCTATGTTTAGCATGATTTTTGTTATTGGCTGTTTTGCCAAGAATGCAGCACTTGCACTTTTTTTGTGTCTCATTTTTTCATTTGAGACACAGTTTCATCCAGATCTAGAGCAGGTCTCTCATTTCTGCTTTTACATGCCATCCTTCGCTACATCCACCCTCACCCAAAATGACCCGTGTATTCAAAATATATGGAACAGCAATGGTGGTGATTATTGTATAAGCATTTACAGATCAATCATACAGATAATCACTTTATTCAATGTAATATATGATCCGAAGAATACTGAACCCTCTTCAACACATCTTCTAATGTTGTTTTGTGTTCCTTTTCTGCAGCATTTAAAGCAAACAAACATTAGGCTACACTAATGCACTGATCTAAGGAATACCTGCTGTCTGTTTTATTCAGTCTTTAAATTTTGAATTTGTCCTCAAAGATATCGTCTATGAAAGAAGCTCCCTAAACCATTTCCTCCACTTGAGACATCTCTCTGGAAGCATTAGCTGCTCTTTGCCTTGCCACAGCCAGACAGTTCTTGCACTAACATGCGAGCCCCTGGAGAACTAAGTGCAGCAGATTTTTACTGAGTGTGTTGACATGCGGATGTGTTGAGAGCATGATGGGGGGTCAGCTGGTGCAATCTTTCTTGCATTCCAGTTGAGAGCGTACAAGGTCTTTGACATTGGGGTCATGGCTAGCTCTCTTGTGGTGTAGTGGTGAGGCGGTGAGTTCAGCAAAATTCAGCAAAACCTGCCTTGAAACAACACTGTATTTAAGGAGCATGCCCAAAACCAGTTGAGAGTGGTTACACAAACTCTCTTGAGTTATCACGGCCCTGCAGTAATGGAATATGAACTGTGGAAGATTGTAAGCATGTTACATAATATGCTTCAAGTTGGGATCTACTTCCCTTAGTATAACAAAAGCGTCAGTTAACATGGTGTTAACATTCTTAAAAAATGTCAAATTAATTATCTAATGAAGTCATTTAGGGTATTTTTTAACAACTGGAAACATTTTATTTATAGCACCTACTGTTGCTATATTTTGCAACCATCATTTGCTAAAGAACTGCTGCAGGCTTTTGTGAGCAGGTGATATCGGAGTTATGGGTAATGAGGGGTTATACCATAAATTGTTAAAATTAAAAAAAAAACTACGCTCAATTATGAATTTATAATCTTTGTGTAAATGCAGCTTGAGCCTCAGTGCTTTTTCATTATGTTGCATGAAGTGAAGTTGAAGAAAAAAACTTGCTTAATTCTCATAGACCAGCTGAGCCATGAGCAGTGTCTTATACTTGGGGAATAAATAGTTATGATCTTATAAAAGTGACTGACTATTATTTTAAAGGGATATCACTGAAGAAATTAATTTGCACTGTAGTTAAATGTAAAAAAAATACAGGCTGGAACAACTTATTTACTATGGATCAATCTAGCCAATAATTCTCAGTTAGTCGATTTTCTGACTTATAGCCAACCAAAATCCTTCCGATGATATGAAACAGAATAAATCAGTGTTTTTTTAACTGGAGAAGGAGGAATTAATATTTTTTGGTACTTTTGCAAAAAAACAAACAAAAAAAACACTTTGATAAATGCATATTGTTGTGGTTGTGGGCAGCTGTGGTTCAGAAGGCTGTGTGAATGTGAACGCAGCTTGTAGTAAATAAGAACTATATGAATGCCAGTCTACTATATTGTTAGAAAACTTTTTTTACCGATTGAAGAAAAATACCTTTTCAAATTCCATGCTTTAGTACTAACTCAATAATTAATACAGAATTAAAGTATTTTGCTTGGTGTTTTACAATATTCCATCACCTACTCATCATAAACGCACTGTATGTATGACCATGCCAAATGCATTAACAAGAATAATGTAACAATACATGTAATAAAGCATTTTAGATGAGGACTATAAGGCATTGCAGCAGGGTAGGTGGCCCATAAATAGAAAATCGCCCAGGGGCATCCAGAAGTCTTTGGCCAGCCATGACACACACAAACCCACTTAGACATACACATACTCACACACATGCGCACGTTCAGGCTCACACACACATACACAATTTTATGTTTTATCAAACCAAGTTCCAAAAAAAATATGGTCTACATATGAATTCGTGACTGATAAAGAACTTTGCATTTATTCTGCTTTTTAAAAGGATTAAGAATAAGTGGTAGATGTTACATGCTTAACAACACAATGAACACAATCAAATGTTACTCAAAATATAGATATGCATTCTACATATTGCATTATAGTATAGTGGACATGACTTGTAAATTATAAGTGTTGTCTGCATCATTTATGTTGCAATAAATTGAATTTCTTTCTCTGAAGCACATCCTTCATAATAACTTACAGTACAAAATCTATAATAGAGGTAATTGAAAATTTATCAGCGACTTCTTAGAAGTGTTTTTTTATGAGCTTGTTTGATCACAGGCTGTGCTGTCCTTGTAAAAGCCTGGTTGAGAATGATATGGCTATAATAGCGCAGATGTAATTCATCACATTTTTAGCCCTTCTGCAAGCGACAAAACCGCTCCTGTGAAAAAGACACTACGAATTCATCGGGTCTCTTTTTATAGGACATAAAAGCAAGTTTTAGGACAGAAATTTCAAAGTGAGATATAAAAGGGAGCAATGACTCTGGTTTCAGTGCTTTGAAGGAGCCGGTTTAAGTAGTGTAGCTAATTTGATCTAGATTGTTGGAGATAGGTCAATACTTTATATCCCTCCTCTAAGCCCAAGTTATATTGTGCCTTTAAAAAAATAGAAACAAAATAGAACATCTTATCCAGGCAGATTTTTACATGAAATCCAGACTGTTTTCTTAAATTTAAAGCATTCCTTAATCTATGTTTATACAGTATAATGACTTTATAGATGTTATGACATGATAGTAATTACACTATAGTGTATCAATCACCTTTGCCACAAAATAAGATTCATTACAATGAGTGCATTATGCTACTCAAAAACAAACAGGAACATCATAGAGAAAGATAAGGAGATTTGCAACGATGATTCATCATGCTGTTGATCTGTATTTGTAATGTAACAAACAGTTCCACAGATGCAGTAGCATCCTAAACAGCAGCATGGGGAGAGGGCGAACACTACTGATACTGACGGGCAGATAAAGAGAGTTAATGACGCACAGAGACTTGCAGCACATCCACAGATCCATCATCCCGCTGTATGTCACAAAAGAGCCGTCAAGAACATAAAAAGCAAGAACAACAGAAACCTTCTTACCTCTAAAATGCCAATGCTACTAATACTAATATGTGAGATAGCAAAGAGATTAAATCTGATATCTAGTTGTTACTTTTCCTGACCCTTGACACCATATTCTATCAGACTGAAGTGAGGCCTTAATGGTGCAACAAAATGTGAATCTTGGAGGGAAATATCTTACCATGGCCCCCTCTGGTAAGAAAAGGCATCCTGTTGATAGCAATAGGAACAGTACCATGCTTATTATGGAAGTGGTGGACATGATGTGTGGTACTGAGACTTGAAGATACACGTGCTGTTCCAGTTTGGATAGGGAGTATAGTAAGCAAGGCGAACCAGAAGGCTAGCCTTGAACAATAACTTAGGCCCATGCCTAGGCTAAACTGTGACCAGCTGCTCCGCTGTCCAAGCACAGAGGTGGCTGCAAAGAGTTTACCCATGTATATTAGATCCACATGGGCCCAGGACAGACAACTTGGCCAAGCTTTGACCTCTGACAGTTCAACTTGAAGACAACAGGGCATCTCACTAACAATCTGGGCCCATTTCTTTCATAATCCCTTAGATTGGTTAGGGAGATCTAGATTATGGAAAAATATCCTCTGGATTTGTGAAAAATATCTAAAATGGATATAAAAAAAGCAGTCAAAATCCAATTGTGTTTGTATAAAGCAACTAACTTATATATTCTTTGTTAACATTTTGCCATGACAGGATGTCTACTGCACAGAAAAGCCAGTTTTGTAATCTTACTAAAAACCATCCTGAAGCACATTCCTCCAAAAGTGAGCCGGGTGTATCCAAAACGCAGAGAAGATACAAATCCAAATAAAGAATGGAGATGAATCCAGCTGTAATTTCAAACAGGCATGTAGCTCAACCATGAGATTTAAGCATGAAAAGTGGCAGAAAAGAGATTCGTGTGATAAGAATTCTGATAAGAGTCTCCATCGCCCACAGGTAGAGCTTGAGGGCAGCTGAGCCTGCCCACTAAGAAGAGAGCCCCTCCACCGCAGCAGAAGACATAACACACTTCCGTGAGGGACTGGGTCATTTCATTAAGCAAAAAAATCACGAGCAGATAAAAATAGGTGGAGATGCAGCGATGAAGGGTGATGCAGGAACCAGTGCTTTTGTTCCCCTTTAGCCAGGGAATGGAAAGAGAGCAGAGCTTGGGAGGGGGGGAGGAAGAGAGAGAGAGAGAGAGAGAGAGAGAGGGAGAGGGAGCAGTATCTGCAGCAGCGCGGTAAAGGAGAAAATCCAGAAAATAAATAAATAATCTCTCAGCAGCTCCTCATTCAGTCTCTCACAGACGCAGCAAATCCAGCGAACAGCAAACCTCTGGCGTGGCAGAGATCCACCAGAATGCAGCTGAGTGTTTCTATTTCAGCTGAACGCATGATCCTCCTCTCATGCTCCACCTGCTCAGTCTCATGCAGCACCGACTACTGCTGCAATCCCTCTCACTGCTGCTCCTTTCTTTTTTTTGTCCTCCCTCCTTTATCCTCTCCTGTTACCTCGTCGAGATCTGCTGTACTGCCTGTGACGGAGGACAGTTCATGTGACAGCCGCATGTGTCTGCCTCTGAAGGAGAGCAGATGATTCTCCTCAGATGAGATGGCTCGGATAGCAGAGACTTCAGATGTACTGTAGCCTTGGATTGCTGCAGCAAAAAATTATGCTAATTTAAAAAAAAAAAAAAGCATGGTCCTATAACAATGAATCCCAGATGGGTAAAAATTCCAGGACAGTCTGGACCCCAGCAAAAAAAAAAAAAATGAAAAAGAAAAATCAACCTTGCCTCAGAGTTGTGGTCTAATGAATGCAGGATGAAGGAGCTCTTCTGAAGGCTCTGATCCAGTGAGGCACAGCATGTGCCTGTGTGTGTGTGTGTGTGTGTGTGTGTTTGTGTGCGTGTGTGCGTCTGAGAAAGAGAGCCTGTGAGCAGAAGAGTGAGGAGGGAGGGTGGGTGAACGATAGCAGGAGGGAGGGAGACACAGGAAGAGACAGCGAAAGAGAAAACAGGCAGCCACGGCGCAAACACGCAGGGAAATTGTGAGGCGAGCAAATGGGTTGTGTGAATAAATACATGCTACAGATTCACAGCGCACTTGCTTGCAGGTCCTGGCAGTAACACGTAGGAATCATACTGCAGAGGAGGAGCCTGATTTAGGTGAGCCGTCAGAGCTGTTACAGAGTGAACACAGGGGTATTGGTATAGACGTGCTTCTAACATAAAGACTCGAGAGCTACAACAGGCAGGGCATGATAGAAACACAAATACCTGTCAAAACAATACAGCTTCCTGCTGAAAACTGTGGAAGTTACAGGCGATGGTATGCAATCCATTCTAATCTAATCAATAGCTTGCATCTTAATTCAATCTCAAACCTCTCTTTTCCCAGCACTGCATTTCCAAACCTTTGCTTTTTTTAACCCTCCAAATCAATTTGCTGTAATCCCTCTGCTTGATGTTTTCACCTCATATCTGTATACCAGTCACCCCATGTTAGAGAGCTCAGTAGCTCTCTGCTCTCCTGCTGCTTAACCATGCAGAACTTATTCCAGGCTATGACTGATGTGAGTTCCTGAGCTGCTCAGGCTTTGAATTGATGAATTGGAATATATTGACACTTAAGAGGAGGGGACACGTTATCAAAAAAAAAGAAAAAAAAAGGAGAGACAAAGTGAGGAGGGATGAGGTGGGGGAGTGAGGATGGAGAAGCATGGTGGCAGAGATTGCAGGAGAAGTAAAGGGAGACTGCAGCTGTATCAGCTAAATCACGGTCGATAGAGATATCAGCTGGGATTGCCTAGTTGGTTGAAAGGACACGCATGGTAACAGGAGGACAGAGGCAAGCCATACAACACCACCTCTCATGGTGACAAGAAGTCGACGCAGGCCATTACTCAAGCGGGTGGGTGGGTGGGGGGTATGAGA
>VUQH01056198.1:0-13760 GCA_015106775.1 Etroplus canarensis | reverse complement strand
GCATCAAGACAGTACAACAGATGCAATGTTTGCTTTGAAAGCGTTGATGGAGAAGTATAGACAAGGTCAGAAGGAGTTGCACTGTGTCTTTGTGGATCTTGAGAGAGCATATGATAGGGTGTCAAGAGGGGAACTGTGGTAATGCATGAGGAAGTGGCAGAGAAGAAGGTTAACCAATGCGCAAGAGAGGTGGAGAAGAGAGTGCAGGCAGGGTGGAGATGAGTGTGAGGAGTGCTTTGTGACAGAAGGATAGCAGCATGAGTGAAAGGGAAGGTTTACAAGAAGGCAGTGAGACCTGCTTTGATGTATGGTTTGGAGACAGTGGCACTGACATAATAACAGGAGGTGGAGCTGGAGGTGGCAGAACTGAAGATGTTGAGATTTTCACTGGGAGTGACCAGGATGGATAGGATTAAGAATGAGTACATCAGAGGGACAGCTCAGGTTGAGTGGTTTGGAGACAAAATTAGAGATGCAAGGGTGAGATAGCCTGAGATGAGGACAATGAAGCCCTCCAACAGCCAGACAGAAAAAGAAGCCTGGTGGCCTTCCAGGGTGTTTTGGTGTGCATGGATAGTAATTTTTTTTTCAACAAAGGATGTTAAGATGGAACAGACAGGAGGAAAAGGCAGCCAGACAGAAGGAAAAGAGAAAGACCACAGATTCAGGTTCATGGATGTAATGAAGGAGGACAGAAGAAGATGCAAGGGATAGGGTGAGATGGAGGCCAAAAGAAGATCTGTACTTGTACTTTTTGCCACCTCCGTGTGTACCTTTCAGCTGCTCCCTCGTATTCTCCACCAAGGGGTCGCCACAGCGGATTAATCCGCGTTGGTAATTTGGTAGAGGTTTTACGCCGGATGCCCTTCCTGACGCAACCCTCCGTGGTGAGAGGGGGCTTGTGTCCCCACCTGGAATTGAACCAAGGATCTTTCGCTGATTCTAATTCTGTTATATGCATAATCCATCGATACTGATAATTTACCTTATCACATTTGAATGCATTCTAGGTCGACGTTAGCTTCACTTAAACCTCACACAAAGGTCTTTTGTGCATTCATGTGCTGAACAGAATTGTCCTTTCCGGGGCTCCGTAGTTGTCCCTCTTCCTTACCTGTTTGGTAGCTAAAGATGGCGGAAGCTCCTCCATGGCCCAGCCGGTTCTTCTGTCACAGATGCTCAGCAGAGATAAGTCCCCGGCTTCCCGTAAGTACAGCGGACAGAGATTATAGAAAAGGACACCTGGACAAAGGAAAAACGTGGTAGCGCTGTTGTTATTTTAGTAGATATTGTTACAGCAGGAGGATAACAGTTAGCATGCTAACGGTATTAGCTAACCGTTTATCTCGCCGATCTTACCCAGTCAGATAGAAGATCTGTCGACTTACAAACAGAAACTGCGCAGTTATTGCAGGCAGAACGCTGTGTAATTTGCTATAGCTTTTGTGACATAATTCACTCCTTATTTTATGGCGTTTCGATGCATGCTAGCCTAATCGTTAGCTTAACTGACCAGCAGTAACGTAACATTTATAATCATTAAAACCAATGGTAACGAACTGGGGAGGGGGGATTTGATCTAAAATCCATATTCAAACTTTAATAATTACTTATCTAAAAGTTTTAGCAGCAACAATGCCACTCCGATCTTTTTTCTTTTTTGCCATTCAGGGAGGAACACAGGAGGCATGTCTGTCACAGGCTAGAATGATCTGTCACAGGACGCTAAAGGAGTCATTTACAATGTCAAATATCAGCCAGTGGCTTCTGCAGGTTGCTGGTAACCACCTGCAGTGTGGCAGCACCTTTAACATTTAATCAGAAGCTGTAGTAGTAGCTGCAGTTACAGTGGATATTAAAAGTGAACACACCCCTGTTAAAATACCAGGTTTGTGTGATGTAATGCAATGAAACCACGATAAATCAATTTAAAACTTTTGCCACCTCTAATCTGATCTCTAACGTGTGTAATTTAATTGAAAAAGAAACAGATCGGTTAATTGGGAAATTATTTTTAAAAATTTAAACTTTAATACGCTGGTTGAGTAAGTGTTCAGACCCTAAAACTGAAGTACATCTTGCTTTAATTATAGCATTCAGTCTTTTTGGGTAGGAGTCGATCAGCATGGCACATCTTGACTTGGCAATGTTTGCTCGTTCTTCCTTGTAAAAGCACTCCAAATCTGTCAGATTGTGAGGGCATCTCTCATGTACAGCTCTCTTCAGGTCACCACACAGATTTTCAATTGGATTTAGGTCTGGGCTCTGGCTGGGCCATTCCAAAACTTTAGGTTCCTTCTGGTGAAGCCTTTCTTTTGTGGATTTGGATGTATGTTTGGGGTCATTGTCATACTGAAAGGTAAAATTCCTCTTCATCTTCAGCTTTCTAGCAGACATCTGAAGATTTTGGGCCAAAATTCACTTGTATTTTGAACCATTCATGAGTCTCTCCACCTTGACTGAAGCTCCAGTTCCAGCCGAAGAAAAGCAATGCCAAAGCATGATGTTCTTCCGGTGATGCACAGTGTTGTTTTTGTGCCAAGTATACCTTTTGGAATTGTGGCCAAAAAGTTCAACCTTGGTTTCATCAGACCATAACGCATTTTTCCACATACCTGATGTGTGTGTTTTTTTTCCTTACTTTTTTGCAAAATTTAGCCCAGCCTGGATTTTTTTCTTTATAAGAAAACGCTTCTGTCATGTGACCCTACCCCATATAGATAATATGGGAGATTGTTGTCACATGTACTACACTTGCCTCTCCGAGCAGTTTTCATCAGTTCCTAGATCAGACATCTGGGGGGGGGCTCAGCCCCCATCAGAATTTCCTGCATACAGTGTCTGGCAATTATTACATTTGGCTGCTTTCTTATAAAACAATAATATTTAATTAATAACTTTTAGTAAAAGATAAAAGATATTTTTACTGTCATTATGCAGACATAATTAAATTACAATTATTCTCACCTCAAGTCGTATGTAACATTAAAATAAGAACTGAAGAGTGCATTATAAAAACTATAAAATGTGGAAACATATAAATGCTAAAATGTTGGACTAATATTGTTATGAATAGAGAAGAGTGTAAGTGCATGAACAGTAGTATAGTACAGGGTATGAAGTGGACAGAAAATAAAATTATTTACAGTTGTAAAATATAGGTAAGGTATATATGTTTGTATATACATTATAGAGATATGTATGAACACATGTACATAGATAAATATATGTGTATCAAATATAAATAAATGTATGTATATTTAAGGGGTATTGAATATAATATTGTACAGAACTGTTGCCTGTGGGAGTGTAAATGAATAATAATTATAATAACACTATGGAATATACCGCTTGCAAACATATTCAACACTTTTTACCTCTTCAATGAGACACGCGTCACCATTTTGCTTTGAAAGGCAGCCTATTTAGTTGGATGGTGTATTGCATAATTCAGAGTGAATAATCACAGAGTTCAATATAATACGCTTGTTTTCGGGTGAACTCTTCATGAAACCTATGGCAGGACTCAGTGATGGCCAGAATTTTCCAAAGTAAGTTAAAGATCAATTTGTAGCAAAGCTGCTATAAGGAGAAATATGCACACAGTTGTTTCAGTCTCTTAACTACATAGAAGCAGTCCACCAAATCATCCAGCAATTAAGGTAGCATCATACAGTACAGACATTGGCAAATCTTGTTGCCTCTCAATAGACCTGTGCAGGAAGCAAACTGATAAGAAAGGTTTTTTGACCGTTATGTTTTTGGGTTCATACAAACCCTCCTTTATTGTGCTGACTCAGTACAAGGCATCAGGTAGACTACCCCTGAATGAAGAATAAATTTGTAGTCTGTTGCTTCAGTGTAGAGGTAGTTATCTTTTTCAGTCCATGTTTAGAGTGACAAGAGTCCTGTTCATCACTACAGTGAAGTTCGTACAACTGGACAGCGCTAAAAACCAATTTGCCAGTGTACACTCTATTGTGTAACAGTGTCAGAAAATAGTAATAAAACACATTATTATTACTACTATTGCTGTTATATGGCTCTTCACTCCAATTATACTCAAGGTCATAGTTGTGTGTACTGTTAGAAAGTGAAGATCATAATCTTATTGGTCATGATCATGGAGGGGGTGATCCTGTTGGTTGACTCCTACATTAGGAAGGCATTTTTGGGACCTTCCTATCACCATTATGAAAACATTAGTAATAGGATCAGTGGTATAAACAAACAAACAACTTTATTAATACCCAGTATGCAGCGGGGGAGGTCGGCGAGCAAGGATGCCATTGCAGGCACCAGAAAGCAATGTTGAGAGTTCAGTGCCTTGCTCAAGGGAACCTCAGCAATGCTCGGGGGCTGCTGTCTCTATGGCCTCTGGTCCACCTCCACACATATGGGTCCAGGGCAAGGTCTTGAGCTGGCAGGTCTTGGATGGCTACTGAGTCCAGGTCCGGACGGGTCTTGAACCAGCAGCCCTCAGCCAATCCTCTGGCTCCCAAGCGAGTCCTCCAACACACTGAGTTATTGCCGGCCCCGGATGATTTGCTGATACATGTTTTCATAATTTTATGGCCGTGGTTACTACTGGCCATGTAGTTGTAATACTTCTGAGTCATTTTACTGTTCTTGTGCCGCTTACTTCAGTCAGAGAACAGAGGACCAGGTGTTACAGATCTGTAAAGGCTAGACTATAAAAATGGAAGGACAAAAGTCAACACTGGTACTGTAAATAAGGCACAAGAGTAATGCTGATAGAAAATCACTGATCTTGTAAATTCACAAGTCAGTATGTTCCTCAGAAAAATAGCAGAACACTTGATCATCACACTATAAATCAAAGTCAGGGATATCAGTCTGCCTGGTTAAGAAGTAGCCATTTAACCTGCTATGGTGCAGATTAAAGTGACAAAGGGTGCACTGGAGAGGCAACAACAAGACAGCCCCCAAAGGGAATGGTTTTGCAGGGGTTTACCACAGATCGTTAATCTCTTCCTATCCTTCCTGACTGATTTTTTTTCCTAATTTTGCTTTGTACTAGTGATCTTGTCAGTATTGGTAGCATAAAACATTACATACAGCCCATTCAGGTTCCACTGGTAGTCCAATTCCTGCAGGATGGCATACCCATCTATTCGTAAGAAGGTTTGCATTGTCTCCCAGCACACTCACAGGACATACCAGGAGATGGGCTGTTACATGAGGAGAGCTGGACAGAGCTGTACAAAGACATCAGCCTTTTTGTGAGGAGGAACAGGAGGAGCACTGCAAAGTGACAAAATTGTCAGAATCAGACTCCACAATGGTGGCGTGAGGGCTCAAGTTCTTTAGGTCTACTTCTTTTAACATCCCAGCACTGTGCAGCTCAATTGGCATTTGGCAAAGAGACATGTGACTGACGTAAAAAAAACTCTGGAGACGCGGTGGCAAATGTTATGCTGCCTGCAGCATCATCCAGCATGACCAGTTTGGCAGTGGGTCTGTGATATTCTGGGGAGACCTATCCTTGGAGGGTCAGACAGATGTTCATGTGGTAGCCAACAGTACCCTAACTACTGTTAAGTGCTGGGATCACATTGTCAGACTTATGCTAGTGAAGATGACCCTGGTTACTTCTAATGCAGGACTGGTTTATTTTAAATGATCCCTTAATGTTTTTGAGCAGAATATAACAGCAATACTTGAAGTGTACCTACACATTCCACCTTATTAAACTGAAAACCTTTTTTTTTTTAACTTACACTGTCTGGCAGCTTTAGCAAGTGGAATTATAATCCGAATGCACTGTTGTACCAAACACATTTGATTAGCCAAAAGGAGCTCAATAACCTCTTTATAGGCTCCTCTTGGTGGTAAATTTTGTTTTTAATTGATTTTTATTGCTCAAATGAATATAAATTAATGCCACAACTGACAGGTAGGGGAAAGAAAAGAAAAGAGAAGAAGAGAGCACATCAGATCACCAACCGCTGCATCTGTAACAAAACATGGTTAAAAAGGAAACAGCTACTGAAATAGAAAAAAGACATGATACACAAACATACAGTCTTTGATGTGTGTGTGTGTGTGTGGTTTTTTTTTTATTTTTTGAAAAAAATATATTGAGGGTGATATGCCATACCCGCGCTCCGTAGGAGCCAGAGACAGACAGACTGACCCAGCAGACCCAGGCCATCCGCAGCCCATTCAGGAAACTTTAAAATTAATACATTTAAACATCATTGCATTCAGGTCTGGCGCTGTCCCATTCCATAGCCTAATAACAAATGTGGAAATTACATAAATTTTTGCCCAGATCAAAGTGAGATCACTTTTGCTGATTTATTATGCTTGATAGTAAGTTGGTTACAAAAAGAATGTTCACTTAATTTTCTGATCTGTTTTCTGTTAGCTTTAATTCCGATATTGTTAAAAAAAAAAAAACAACAACATGCAGTAGATTGGGATCAAGCATAAAATCTTTAATTTTCTGCATAACCAGTAGCAATGTGGCACATTTTGCTTCACACGTTTCTTCAGTGGTTTTAGTAAGAAAAAGCTCATCAGTGTGGATATATAAAATGTATTTCTTCATCAGAGTCTGTTTTGCACTGTAATTGTAGTTGTTATAAAGGTGTCTCCCTTTTTAACATTTTCACTGACTATTGGTGCAACATGCCTTGCTAAGCCATTCATTAATCAGTTGATTAGTCTCACTTCTTAGTGAGACAGTTGTGTGTTCATTTCTTGTTCATGGCTTATAGCTGCCTGTTGTCTGTTGTCTTTTTCAGTTCACTTGGGTCAAAATAATGTACCTTCAGCTGCTCCCTTGTATTCTCTACAAGGGGTCGCCACAGCAAATTAATCCGCGTTGGTAATTTGGCAGAAGTTTCATGCCCTTCCTGACACAACCCTCCATAGTGGAAAGGGCTTCTATCGATTTTTCTTTTGGGTCAAAATAAATTGTATTAATACATACTGGCTACAGCATGCTTTAACAAGCAATGAAATAGTTTCAGCTAAAATTTACAAGTATAACTATTTACCTTGGAAACTGTGTGTTTAAGTGAAGGCAATAAATATATTTTATATAAAAATAATACATTGCAATAAACTTCACACTTAAAAATGTGCATCTTATTATAATTAGACTGATCTTGTATCTTCCAGTCAAGAATGAACATTATGCATTTTTTCATAGTGCTGTCTATTTCTTTACAGGAGTATACATGCCCAAGATGTGAATCAGGATTTATCGAAGAACTATTGGAAGAAAGAAGGTGTGTATGAGGTGTTTATTCAATGTAGTTTAAATCTATATAATAAATGTAGTATATGTAATATTTATATTTATTAGATAATCAATATGAAGACTTTTCCACAATTGATTGTGGATTATGAAACCTTTCCAATAGTAGAGACAGCAAACCATTTCAACATTTTTTAATTGGACTTGTTTTTTTTATATTTGGCTATGTCTCCTTTAAATTCCTAAGCAGTCCAAAGTAGAAGATATTTGGGATGTCATTTATTATGTGAATGACTGTAACTGCATTTCCAGGTATCAGCTTTTTATGTTTGGTTGACCCTTAAATAAGTGGTATATTTTATGTATTGTTTTGTTGAATTTGGTTGCTTGTGGTAATACATACTAAAGCTGTGAAAAGCAAGCGTGAGTCTTTTTATCATTTCGGGTGACCTACGAAAGAAAGAAAGAAAGAAAGAAAATTACTACTCATAACTCTACTCAACACTAAGGGCATGTGCTTTCATCCTTTTTAAGTTATCCTAATGGTGCATTATCCTTTGATTTTATATGGTAACTTTGATAATTCAGTTGAGAAAATAGCTGGTTTATTTCATGTCTGAAATCAGATTGTGAACTTTAAGCAAACCATCTCACATGTGCAACATTATGAAAACTATGTATGACACATGGTGAATTTTCTTTTAACATAACTAGATCTACATGTAACACTATCAACTATTTGTCCCCTGTTTACCCCTGTTTAGTGCTGACAATGGCTCCATGTCTACCATCTCCAGTGGGCCCCAGAACCAACAACCATTTGAGGTTTCTAACCCATTCTTTATTCAGTCTGTCTCTATCACATTGCCACTCCCTGTTTTGCATCAGTCTGACTCTGTTAGGCACAGTTTTGTAATAGTCAGCATTTCTTAAAACTGCTTCCATTGAAGTTTGTGCTAATCTGATACAAGGCATGTTGAACTTTGTCTTAAGGTTTTCACTTCTTTTCCAGCTGTAATGTTAAGCTTTACAGTGTATTTTATTGAATAATTGGATTATTTTTTCTGTTCCCAGTCAAAGATTAGTGTTGATATTAGCATGTATGAGCAGGTTTGACTGAAACTTACTGAGGCTTTAATGTTCATGTTACCACAGTAAACAGGCAAATGATGCGCATCGAGGCTCTGTCATATTAACATCAACAAACCATTAAAATTGCGGGATTTTTGTGTTTATTGTAAATATTTAGGGGTGTGTCTTCCAAGTGCCTCACTGTTAAAGCAATCTGTTTGCTTTCATATATTTGTCTCCCAGAATGCGGACCAGCATTTGTTTACATTCCCTTCGGGCTACGGTCAGTTTGCCCTGGGTGTCTTTGATGATACCTTTGACTTTGGGGCAGGACTGGGAACAGAGGATAACCGGGATGCTGAAAACCGTCGGGAAAGGGAAACTGCGTCACGGCAACGATATGGTGCCAGGCAACCAAGAAGTCGCCATGGTTCAAGGCGACAAGCAGGGAGGCATGAGGGAGTTCCAACTTTAGAGGGGTAATGTGTACAGATTGTCTGGTGTTGAACTGAAGTTCTTTTTCTCCTTGTTGTGTCATTCCTACTGCTATAATCATACCTTTTTGTGTTCCCTTTTTTGTAGAATCATTCAGCAGCTAGTGAATGGAATAATTGCACCTACAGCAATGCCAAATATTGGCGTTGGGCCCTGGTGAGTTTGCGGAGGAGAGATGTGATCAAATAGAGAACATCACAACAAAATGTCCTTAATTTGGGCTAATGTCTTGTTATTTTTAAAGGGGTGTCCTTCACTCAAATCCTATGGACTATGCCTGGGGTGCTAATGGACTAGATGCTATTATAACACAGGTATTCTGATTTTTATTACTGAATTAAGATTTTAGACACTAATCAGAATACTTTATTAATCCCATGGAGGAAATTGCATAAAATATGTTTCAATTTAACTTTCTCTCTAATATTTTCCTTTCTCCAATGTTCAGTTATTAAATCAGTTCGAGAACACGGGGCCACCCCCTGCTGATAGGGATAAAATAAAAAGTCTTCCTACAGTACAAATTATGGAGGAGCATGTTGGTGAGTTAAATTAAATAATCATATCTACTGGTGCCATAGAAAGTTTTACAACTTCTTAAAAATTGTATTACTTAAAAATTAAGGTGAAAGTAAATTGTTATAGGCTCATTTTACATTGCAATCAAATCTAATAAGAGCTTATTACAGCACTGTGCCTCTATTGGTAAAATTTTCAGGCAGAACAATTGCATCATATTTAACAATGCTTTTAGAATATTTTCTGTCTTTTAGCTTCAGGGTTGGAATGTCCAGTGTGTAAAGAAGATTACAGTGTTGGTGAAAATGTGAGGCAGCTACCATGCAACCACATGTTTCACAATGATTGCATAGTCCCCTGGCTGGAACAGGTATCAGACATCCTTTACTAAGTTTTCTCTACACTTACAGTGAATACTCAGTAGTTGTTGACTGAAATTGGGGGCTACATATGAAACATCAGCATTGACACTAAAAGCTTCTTCATGTTTTTCTCCAGCATGACACTTGTCCAGTGTGTAGGAAAAGCTTGAGCGGACAGAACACAGCAACAAACCCTCCAGAATTATCAGGGATGAATTTTACCTCCTCCTCTTCCTCATCCTCATCCTCTTCATCTTCCTCAACGCCCCAGTCCTCAAGTTCAACCAGCAATGAGAACTCCACAGATAACTCATAGAAAGAACGTATGTCACCCCATGAGCTGTTTTTAGCTCTCAGGCTGCTGTACTTCAGAGCAGTGACCTCCATTCTCTCCCTGCCAAAGGGCAGAAACGCGAGTGCATCTCACCAGGAGCACTCACGCTGATTCACGGGTAAGTGATACACGAAGCCCATGTATTTCTGCCCATCCTGTTGCTCCCACCTTCATCAGGAATCTGAACAAAGGAAGGGCAGAGGCCTGGAGTGCAATTTCTGTCAGGGAGGATGTGGAGAAGCATGGAAACTTCAAGAGGCTTGATCTGCTTGTATCACCTCATACAAGAAGAGGAAATAAAGGAATCCAAAGGTAGACAACAAGAGCAAGACAGTCGCTGTTCTTTTTTTTTTCCCTTTTTTAATCTCTTGTTTGTTTTAAGATGACATACTTTTCTCAGTGAAGTAAAAGAAATATAAAGCTATTCCATTTTTTAAGTAGCATTCATATCTCACAGATTAAATGACCCAAAGTGCACTGTAGTGCACTGCTTATGCGTGCACTTTTTTCTTGCTTTGATAGAATATGACATTTGATCCCTTTAGCTCTTTAAAGAAATTGACAATAATTTCTGTAATTATTTTATTTTCAAGCTCTACTTGCCATTTTAAGATTACCTAACCCAACACAGGTACAATTGTTTGCACTTGAAATGATCTGCAGTAATTTTTGTGTTTGAATACAGCTGATTATCATGACTAAATTACATACATGATGATTTATCAATATTCTATTGCAAGCATAAACAGTGGATCCACGTATATTACACGTAATTCATTTAGAAACATTTCTGTGCATTTTAACTTAAGGACAAATATTTTTAAAGTTGCGAGTTGAATACCTCTTGATTTGCAGTATGACCATGTACAAACAAAACTGCTGAACTGATGAAAATAAAGATGTTTGGGTGCTACCACTCATTTCATGTAAGTCATTCCTAGTGTGTGGTTATAATACTGTAAAGACTATACAATCATCAAACGATGGTCTTAAAAATTGAGTCAAAAACAATGTTATAACAACAGTGTTTTATTTGTATGTAAATAACAGGCAAAGCCTTTCATTTTTACAGACTGTGGTGCTGTGGTTGAAAACTAGATGGTAGTGCAGTAATAAGAAAAAAAGCAGAAACTTTTAAAACACAACACAAAATAAAAACAATAAAGACTGTCTTTGGTTTGAATTCCAAATAAAAATAAATAATTTCATGGTGAAACTTCTTTTTTTTTTATAAACAGGCAAGTCACAAACTGATGTGATTCTCAGTCTGAATTTTTTGTTCCTATCGTGACGTCTTGTAGGCTCATATAACAGCCAAACATCAACCAGGGAACAATGACCCCATTACTGAGCACTGTTGGATGTGTTTTCAATGCATAATGAGCTTTTGTGATAATTTTGTACTTTCAAAGTAAGGCCTGTTCCAAAGGCATGCCGATGGTAAACAAAGTCTGTATTAAATCCTTCACTGGTGTACTTGCCTGCGTAGTGTTATCAATAAGCCAATAAATTCTGCTTCCTTTTATTGTTTCACCATATGGGTGTATTTCCTCTACATTGTACTTCTCTTCTGGTGTTTTATGTTTAAAGGGCTTTAATGTGAGGAGATTGTTATAGACAGAACAGTGGTTTTCTTGGAAGACAAATGAATACATCTGACTTATGGCTGTGGGTTTGACTTCACAATGTGTAATTGCTGATTCATATCCTTTTTTTAAAATCTTTGTTGACCTTACAAGAATTTGTGTATTCTATCTATGAACTTTGGAATATATCAGACTCATTAATATTTGGTTACTGTAGGTTCAGTGGTTCTAATACAGGTTTAAAAGTCGGGACCTACCGTTTTAGAACATCAATGTTATGAACATGCTCTTAAGTTTATCTGGTGTTGCAGTTCAGTGAGCAAATTAAGGTTTTGCAAAGCAACACAAACATCTTTAGAAACCAAAAACCTGAAAAAACAAAATAAAATGTGTCAGTATTTTGGGTTAACGGCATTCTTTATCTTTCTAGAAACAGAATTTGAGAAATATCAGGATAGTTCTATAAACTGAATTTAATTGTAATGGGATGGAAGTTGGACCACTCAATATTTCCACACTGAAGGTGTTTATTTTAGTATAAACAAACTGCATTGAGATTTATGGCATTGCCATATATTGGGATGTTACTTCAAACTAGCTGTGTAGCTATGCAAAGCAGCCTGGATTTTTGGGTTGAGTGTATTGTACTATCTCTGAATTTCTTTATTCATTTTTTTGTCTAATTAAATTTTCTTTGTGGATTACATTAAGAAAAATGTATTTTCTGTTTGTTTTGGATTGACTTGTAAGCGCTGCATTTGAATGAATATTAAGGGTGGACAGTTCTGTTTATACTACAAACATTTTCCTACACGCATTGGCTCTAAACATGCATTGAAGATGCTGCCATCAGGTGACAAACATTCTCTGAATATATAGTATAAGTGTTTTTTTTACAAACATTGGAAATGTGTTGCACACTGGACAGGATCAATTTTGACTGAATAATAGTTTGATTTGTAATTTGTTTCTATTTTGACTTGTTAAAAGGAAAACACTTCTAATAATTTTGTTGGAGGTGACTTAATTTGCATCGCAATATACACTTGTCACTTTTTAGGTGTACCTGTTCAGCTGTGTATTGAGACCAATACAGCCAATCACATGGCAGGACCTTCAAAATGTGCATCAGAATAAGGAAGAAAAGTGATTTAAATTACTTTACATATGGCATGGTCGTTGAGTATTTCTGAAGCTGGCGACCTACTGGGATTTTTCCACATAACCATCTCTAGGGTTTATAGAGTATGGGCCAAAAAAAGAAAACACCCAGTGAGCAGCAGTTCTCTGGGCAAAAATGCTGTGTGGAGGCCAGAGGTCAGCGGAGACTGGCCAGACTGCTTCAAGCTGATGGGAAAGCAATGATCATGTGTTATAACCAACGTATGCAGAAGAGCAGCAGATTGGCTGCTGCACCAGAAGACTGCATCAGGTGCCACTGTTCTGAAACTAAGGCTACAGTTCACACACTCACTTAAACTAGACAAGACTGAAAAACCGTTTCCTGATGTTATGAGTCTTGATTTCTGCTCCAACATATGGTTGTTAGGGTCAGAATTTGGTGTAAATAACATGAAAGCATGGATCCATCCTACCTTTATCAATAGTTCTGGCTGCTGCTGGTGGTGTGTTTGTATGGAGGATATTTTCTTGCCACACTTTTAGGCCACTTAGTACCAACTTAGTGTTGTTTTAACACACTGGCCTGTCTGAGTATTGTTGTTGACCATGTCCATACCTTTATGACCACAGTGTAACCATCTTCTGATGGGTGCCTCCAGCAGGACGACGCACCATGTACCACAGCTCAAGTTATCTCAGCTGGCTTCTTGAACATGTCAGTAAGTTTGTGGATGCTATTTCAGTACAGTAGTCAATAGATCTCAGTCCAGTAGAGCACCTTTGCGATTTGGTGGAATGGGAGATTTAAATCAACAGTTTCTGCGGGGACTTTGTGTTGCTGTCATGTCAATATGGACCAGCATCTCTGAGAAATGTTTCCTGCACTTTGTGGATGTATGCCATGAAGAAATTGGTGACTGGTAAATGTTATGGATGGTTCTGGGGCCCACTGGAGATGGTAGACATGGAGCCATTGTCAGCACTAAACAGGGGTAAACAGGGGACAAATAGTTGATAGTGTTACATGTAGATCTAGTTATGTT
>VUQH01056192.1:0-10107 GCA_015106775.1 Etroplus canarensis | reverse complement strand
CACCTTCAGTTTCCAGCTTCAAAGTCATCATTCTGTCTGATACTCTTTTCACCTCCAGAACACATACTCTTCCTTCAAGATGACCCCTACTCCATTTCTCTTCATACCTACACCATAGTAGAACAGTTTGAATCCACCTCCGATGTTCCTCGCCTTGCTTCCCCTCCACCTGGTTTCTGGCACACACAATATATCTATCTTCCTTCTCTCCATCATATCAGCCAGCTCTCTCCCTTTGCCAGTCATAGTCCCTACATTTAAAGTCTCTGCTCACACCTCCAATCTCCTACCTTTCCTTCTCTCTCTCTGCCTCCTAACACGCTTTCCCCCTCTCCCCCTCCTTGGTCTTCAGCCAACAGTAGCATAGTTTCCACTGGCACCCTGTTGGCTAACGGCACCGGAGGCGGTCGTTGTTAACCCGGGCCGCGACCGATCCGGTATGGAAGTCGTGTTATGAATCCGCAGATTTGATTTGGCAAAGTTTTTACGCCGGATGCCCTTCCTGATGCAACCCTCACCATTTACCCGGGCTTGGGACCGGCACTAGGACTACACTGGCTTGTGGGCCCTTGTGGCTGGTTTAAGGCCCCTGTGGCTGGTTCTTTCTCTCTGTTTGTAATACAAGCTTAATGTGTAGCTATGTTAGTCAAATGGAATGAATAAAAAAGACTAAAATGCTTACTGTACAGTATGGTAAGAACTAATCCCAAATGACTAAACGCGGTAGCTCAAACAATCTTCCAACATCAGTTCTTACATGTTTGCAGTTTAAAATATTTATCAAGCATGTCTATCGGAGTTACATAGCTTAAAATCACTCTCATTTTAAATCTAAGATTTATATCTTTTAAATCTTAACTCATTTTCTGTGATCATCAGCATGAATTGTCCTAACATGCCACACAGCATTGCTGCAGTGAGCACGCTGCAGGCTCTCTCAAGGAGTGTTTTTACTGAGGCCAAGTTGAGTCACCATGCTGAGTAACTCACATACCACCACATTAATCTCGATTAATACAAATGGAGACTTAATCCCTACTCTTCAACAGCAAGTCATCCTGGGTCTCTGGTCAAAAAGCTCCCAGGTGAGAACACATTAAAAGAACTAAAAGATAGTGGTTTTAAAAATGGATGTACCAATATTTTGGCCTGATACCAATGTTTCACAAAAAGTGAATGCCAATGATTTTGTAGTTCATTCAACTCATAATCTATTACACTTCACAGGGTATTGTAGTGTGTGAATAACAGAAAATGCAATGCAATGCAAATACTCTTTTCATGGACATTTCAATCCAGGCCAATACTCTTAGTGAAAATGGGAACTTACTTGTAAAATAACAAATGTGTCCTCGATCTTAACCTAGACCCCAATTTGGGTGAATACCCTTTAGGTGATCATTGCAAGTTTGATTAAATTCTAACCAGTACCCTAGGAGAAGTAGCTATTCTTGTGAACGTGGAAAAGTGCCCAAAGAATGACAAATGTGACCTTGATCTGGAGCACAGTTTGGGTGTAGAACAATTAGGTGATGGCTGTGCGCAAATAAGGTTAAATTCTGACCAATACTCCAGGAGGAGGAGTAACTCTTGTGAATTGTGGCTGGACGGATGGCCGGTGACAGATACCTCACCATAGCATTATCTCATTAGTCCTTTGGCCAGATGAGGTAAAAATAGTTTCTCTGACAGTCAGTGCCAGTGCCAATATCATTTTGTTTGCTTGTTTGATTGTTGATTCTTTTTATTTCTTCATATTAAAACTATTAGCTTTTTCTGGTCTTTGTTACACTATACTTGACAATTTCGTCAGCAAGTACAAATTAATGTGACACAACTGGTCAGCCAGTGACACTGGTAATTAGTAGTCGGTAAAGATATTCAGCCAACATATTAGGCCAGCACTCTGGTACTTATTTGATATGGTACAGCTAAATGAAATTATCATAAAAGCTATTTTCCAGAGGGACATGGGACAAATCCATTACAAGTCTCATGTCAGTCTCTACAAGTCTCAAGACAAACATGACGTCTCAATATAAGAGAGGTTTAAAGCCTTAAGTCTTGTCAAAGCAAACCTCAAATCACTGAGAGCAATCCAAAACCCACATAGTTAAAAGTCAGTCAACCCTGGGTCCAGAAAATTACACCGGGATGTCTACAGTACTGAGCAAAATTCCTGAGCCACCCCTCATTTCTTTATATTTCGCTTCAAAGGAGCCAGACTTGGAAGCCAGTTGTAATCGCAATTTTTTGTGGTCTTGGGCAATAGTTCTCCAGGCTTTCTGAAGGTCTTTCACAGTTTGTTTTCCATGCATGTTGTCCTTGATTCTCTGTGTGTAGTTTTTTCTCTTTGCATTTCCTGTTTTACTTTGGTAACCCTTTGTGTCATGTGCATTGTGTTTAGTTTTGTTTCCTGTCTTCCCTGATTCCCTGATTGTTGTCACCCGTGTTCCTGGTTCTTCAGTTGATCCATCTACTGGTTGCCTCATACTCATAAGAAATGGTCTCAATGGAAGAATGGTTGTGAAGAAGTCATTCTTAAGAAAACTGGGAGAAAAGGCTGAGGTATGCCAAATTACACAATAACTTAAGTGAAAATCAATGGCAACGAGTCTTATGCAGTGATGAACAGACCTCAACATTACTGAAACAGCATGGGATCATCTTGACAGAGAATGTAAAGAAAAAAAGCTGCTAACATCCAAAGAAGCGCTTTGGAATGTCCTTCAAGAAACCTGGAGAACTATTCCTGAAGACTACTTAAAGAAATCACAAGAAAGCTTGCCTAAGAGAGTTCATGCCTTGTTGAAGAATAAAAGCTAGTTTTGAATTGTACAAACTCTGCTTTTGCCCTATGTACATATATTTCCATTTATGTTTGCATGTTTGAATAAATCATTGCACCTATTTCCCATTTTTCTAGCAGAATAAAAACAAATGAGGGGTAGCTCAAGACTTTTGTACAGCACAGTATGTAGTGGACAGATAAAAATATACATATATTGAACTAAAGTGAGCAAAAAAAGACACAGGAAATCTTTGCCTCCTGCAGGCACAGAGGCTAGGAGAAGGCAGAGAAGGCAGAGTTGAGCGTGTCTCTCAGGGGAATAAGTGTGTAGGGAGGCTGTCAGTTTGTGTGTAGCCATAAAAAGCTATAAAAAGACCATAAAAACATTTAAGAGCATACTAAATCGAGTCTTGTGGACTTTCCTTCTCTTTTCAGCCTCTGTGTGTATGTGTGTCTCCATGTGTGAATCACAACCAGCCTTCTGGAAACCTTCATGCAGAGTTGTTTTGATTCTTGTTGGATGGGTCACTTATCTATAAACTATGTGTGTTCTAAAAATAGCAGAATTTAACTGGAGGGTTTTAATTTATATTTGCAAATGAAAATATGCTGCTACTTAATTTGTTCAGGAATATGTGAGTTATTAACTGTGTGATACTAATATGTTTAAATTTTGTCTATAGTTTACCTACCAGACTATCCACACCTCCCAGTGTGTGATTGGCATTGTACAGGGAATAGGTCATCTGATAAACACCATCATTGGTCTCACTGTTGCCATAGAAACCCACACCCACGGCGACGCTGCAGAGAAAAGATGAATAAAGGCACAGGTAAGAATACAAAATCAGAATCACTTGGATTTAAAATCAGCGATATTCAGTTATGTCATTTTGAATCACTAAATTCCAAATTTGTCAGTTTTAAATCCATTATTAGTTTAAACATTTATACAAAACAGCTGTGCCATCTTGTAGTAGAATATACTACCTAAAAAGAGTATAGCAACACAAACATATCAAACATACAATATTTGATGCCTTTTTTTACAGTATCATCAATTTCTTCATTGCAATTTCTTCAGGTGGGACTTTTGGAGGACTCAAAAACTACAAATATAATGAGGCACTTTTGGACAATTCCTGAAACAGGATTATTATTTTATCTGTTCAGTAATGGGTAGCAGTGGCTCAGAGGGATGCCAATGTGGCGCTGGCTCGATACTCTCCTGTGGCAGTTGGAGGCCTATGGAGGCTGGAGCCACCCCACCCTCCAAGCATTACTGAAGCGCCCTCGAGCAAGGCACCAAGCCCTCACTGTGCTCCTTGGTGCCTGTAATGGGCTGCCTTGTTCTCTCTCACCTCTGTGTGTGTGCATGTACATCATTAGGGGATTAATAAAGTATATCTTCTTCTTTAACTGTCAAAGTAAGCATATTCTAACAGTATGAATGAATGCAGATGGATGCATGGGCCTCAAAATTTTGTATAATTCATACTATACAAAGCATACAATGTAAATGTTATCAGATCTTCCACTGATCATAGGTGTAAACCACATAAAGTTTGATAAAGATCCAGCAAACAATTCAGCTCCTGCAGTGGTAACAAGATTTGTTGTGGGTGGATGTGTGAGTGACTTAAGAACCAGCTTACTAAAAAGGGTTGCATCTGGCCCACTAAATGGTTTCAGAAAGTATGAAGACTGAACAGAGGGAGGGCATAGTTTTTTGGACTTGTTAATATATTTTACACCAGGAAACTCTGTGTTGCAAGTCATTCAGAATTGATCACTCCATCAGAGTTCTTGTTTGGACTGTTAATTTTATCCTAGTCAGTGGTCTGGGTTGCCAGTTTTACAGCCTTCTCACTAACAAAGGCATTGGCCTTGGCATGTTGTAAAATGTTTATGCCAAGAAGCTGTGACTGATGTCTCTGATTTGCTGCATTTCTTTGTAAAGGTAGCAGACTCAATGTGGAAAACTAAGAAAATAGTGATAAATTGTTACTTTTAGTAAATAACTACCTGTAATTTGCAAGAACATTTTTGAACAAATCTCAGAAATTGCCTTGATAAAGTATGATATGATATATATATGATGATATATATCACATATCATATAGTATTAGTTTATATGTCTATATATGTATGTATGTATATATATATATATATATATATATATATATATATATATATAGAGAGAGAGAGAGAGAGAGAGAGAGAGAGAGAGTATCCGCAGAGCACTGAAGCAGCAAAAACTTTTTGGATTTCTGTGTTAATTTATGTAAACAACATTCCTTGAACCAGAAATTATACAATACAGGGTTTTGGAATGCCTGTGCATAATTTGAAACCATTTTTGCATATTCAGCCATCCAAGGATTTAATTTGTTGAGCTGGAGCATCAGCACAAACAGAATAATAACCAGCGCACTGTAAACACACACACACTTAAGTAGTCTCTCTGAGCTTCACTTTTTCCCTAAGTGCTGTCATATTGTGCTGCCATATGAAGGGATTTCAAAGCAGTTATGAAGTTGTTATCTACATAAACATTACAAGGAGACTGGATGCAGCAACATCATGTCTCACAATATACTCTCCAAAGGCCCTGGACAAGAATCCACTGCAAAGGCAAGGATGTCTGTGCCTGAAACTACAGAAACTGAAGGTCACATATCACACTAGTAAGTGACAGAAAAAGAGGCAGTACAATTTGCGGGCTTTCTACAGCCTTTTTTACCTTTCCTGAAATAAAAATGTCTTCACAGAAAGGTACTGCCCTTTTATGAAAAAATTATGCATATTTAGACTTCACAGACCAAATATAGATACAGAGTCATGATCTGTGAGACGTATAAGAAGACAGAGCTTGGCATGTCTGCTAGGAGTTTCAGTCCTCCTTGGAAGAGATTCTCTATGAATCTGTGCACTGCTGGAGGTACAAACATTAACTGTCCCAGCACAAAACGTGCTCTACACGTTGTTTGCATGATATGTGCATTAATATTTCACACATATACGCTAACTGGACAATTTTTTAGGTACACCTGCTTGATAATGCAGAATTCTAGTCAGCAAATCACATGGCAGCGGCTTGTAGACATGTTCAAGACAAAGCGGATGGAGCTGCCAGGCAGTGGAAAAGAGAAAGACCACAAAGAAGCTTCATGGATGTAGTGAAGGAGGACATGCAGAGGGTTGGTGTGAGGGAAGAAGATGCAAGGGACAGGGTGAGATGGAGGCAGATGATCCGCTGTGGCGACCCCTGACAGGAGCAGCCAAAAGAAGAATAAGAAGACATGTTCGAGACAACCTGCTGGGGTTCGAAATGAGTATAAGAATGTGAAAGAAAGATGATGTGAATGACTTTGAACGTGGCATGGATGTTGGTGCCAGATGGGCTGGTCTGTGTATTTCAGAAACTACTGATTTACCGTGATTTTCCCACACAACCAACTCTAGGGTTTACAGAGAATGGCCCAAAAAGAGAAAATATCCAGTGAGCAGCAGCTCGCTGATGGAAAATACCAGAGGTCAGAGGAGAATAGCCAGACTGCTATGAGCTTATAGAAAGGCAACAGCTCAAATACCCGCTCATTACAACTAAGGTATGCAGAAGAGCATCTCTGAACACGCAAACTGTCAAACCTTGAAGCTGATGGGCTACAGCAGCAGAATACTTGTGTGAACTGAGAACAAGAAACTGAGGCTCGATTCCCACGGGCTCATCAAAATTGAACAATATAAGATTTGAAAAACATTGTATGATCTAATGAGTCTCCATTTCTGTTGCAACATTCAGATGTAGAGTCAGGATTTGGCATAAAAACAACGAAAGCAATGCTCCATCTTGCCTTGGATAAGTGGTTCAAGGTGATGGTGGCGGTGTAAGGATGTAAGAGATATATACTTAGGATATTTTGGTCCCCTTAATACCAAATGAGCATGATTTAAACACTACAGCCTACCTGAGTATTGCTGCTGACCATCTCCATGCCTTTATGACAACAGTTTAACCATCTTCTGATGGCTGTTTCCAGCAGGATAACACGCCATGTCAAAGATCAAATCATCCTAAAATGGCTTCTGTAACATCAGTTCAATGTACTGATATGGCCTTCACAGTTACCAGATCTCAATTTAGCAGAACACCTTTGGGGTGTGGTGGAATGGGAGGTGTGCAGCCAACAAATCTGCACCATGTCTGCAGCATGTCAGCATGTTTAGTGGTGTATCTGTGTGATGTCAGGGATGTCAGTGTTTTTAGCACCTTGTTAAGTTTACACCACTAAATGAAGTGGCTGGTGAGTGTACACACACTTCAGTGTTTCTTTATTCTAAGCCATATTGTCATTGCAATAATAAACAGTGACTGTACAGTTCCTCGTTTTTTCTGTTTTACCTATACTGCTGACATAACAGCTGTGTGCCCACTGAGTAAATAAATATTGACCATGATTTTACTGAACAATGTTAAATGTTCATATAGTGAGGGAAAATGCACTATTTGTGGGTAAGCACAGATGGAGGCTGGTGGCAGTTCATTACCAAAAGAAAAGTAAGGAGGAATCAACCTAACTGATCCTCAGATTAGCCTCCTGAACCTCGGGGCTCCCACGGACTCCTCCTGGATGTTCTGGATAAGTGTTAAGCTGAAAACAGAGACCTCCAAGTCTGTAGCCAACTGTGTTTCCTCTTAACATTCACTTGGAATCTCTAAAAACATGCAAAGCTGTTAACCATCGTGGCTGAAGCAGAGTACAGGTGGAAAACAGAACAACAGGGGTTATTTTCCTAATTAGTACAACAGGGATAGTCTAATTAACTGACCTCCTGCAGATAAACCTCCCACTTGGCAGATTTCAGACTTACCCTCAGGGAGAGCCATTAAGTAGGGGGGGGGGCAAGCATTAAAGTCAGAGCAGACATGAATAAAACCATCAGTTCTGAGTAAGACAGGAAGTGGTAGAGACAAACAGAACTAAAAATGCAGTCACAACTTCATGAAAGAAGATAACACAAAACCAAAGAGTAAGACACTGAGCTAAAAAAGCATGGTGGGACAAACAGAAAACAAACACATGCACCCTGTAATAAACCACTGATGACATACCGCGCATTTTATTTTGGTTCCTCACCAAAAATATACATTTATATTTTATTTGATCTCTGTGTGTCTCCAAGTCTACGCAACTAAAGACCCTTTAATAGCACAGATGCAGGAAAACAACTGGGAAAAACATAGATTTACTTAAAAAGTACAACTATTTTAGGGGGAAAATCTCATTAAGAGGGCTAAGGTGACAAATACAAAGTCTCTTTTATGCATTCTCAATCCCTTTTTTGACTCCCGCAGTCCTGCCAGTTCCCTTAGTGCTGCTTCTTGAAATATCCGTCGTCTAATTCAAAGAGAGAGAACACCATAGATTTGAGTAGGCATGCACTGAGCAAAAGTCCAAACTGTCACATTGATAAATGAATAAGTACATAAAAGACAGTGATGGGAATTAAGAAAAAACCTTCAGCCTGCAGCAAAAAAGGCTACATTAAATAGACACTGACAGGTTTGAATATTTGAGATTTTGGCCCAGAACGGCAGCAATGAATCTCCTGAGATGGCAAGTATTAACAGACGATTTTATATTTTACCCTGCCCTACCTCGTAGCAAGACCACCTCAGAAAAATCCCCTTTTACACTGTAAAACACAAATAGCTCCTTTCTGAGCTTTCCAGCCATGGATCTGTTTTACAGCTAAAAAATGTCCAACATAGCCAATTTAAGGCCTAAGAAGCAGTAAAACCTAACTTATATACTGCCAATTACTTGGTGGGTACATTTATACTGCTGATAGATATATTGTGCTACGGCTGCTTGTTCCAAAAGCTTTTCTCTAATGGGTTCAGTGGAGATAACTGATACGCTTTCTCCCTTGTGTCCTCTATTATCATTTCTGCCTTGATTGGCAAGAGAAAAAAAATCACCAAGAAAAAAAACGTAAAAATATTTTCCATCTTAAGGAAAGGCGAATAATTTCTGAGTATCTCTTACATTTATGTAGGCAGTTCAGAAATGGTCATCAAAAAAAAAAAATCAGCTGTGTCTTTACTGCTTATTTTAGTTCTTTTCTACTTAGTAGATTGGAGAATAAAGTTTTTTTCTTAGTCCTTTGTTAAAAGTATTTGCACTTTTGATTGTAAAATACTTGGAAACAGATCCAGTGACCAGCTTAATACTGAAGAAGTCCTCGTATGAAAACTAACAGTGACCTCAAACCAGAGGTATAGCTTAGTATTTTCACTTATTATAAGTCCGATATTATGATTTTGCCCTGGCTGCAAGTCTACTGTAGAAATAATGCCCCCAGAAGAGCAGTAGGTTGCTATTTAATTTCAGCTCTCTGACCCAAACATAAATGGTGCTTCTGTATTTTACAGGGAAAAATATGCCAAAAAATTGGCAATTTAATTGAGAAAATGTTATATGTATGAGACAAATATCACCTCAGTGTCTACTGACCAAGTAGTGAATAAAGCCAAAGTCCACATAAAGACATAACCATAAAGTAAATCAGGATCTGATGCAGAAGTAAATCTGGATTTTTCCACAGATTTTGTTCTTTCCAGCTTTTAATGCACAGTAACGTACAGTAACCATGGGGGGAAATCAGACCTCTTGGGCACATTAGTTTGTTTTTCGAGTTCATCTGGATCTGACCCTGACTTTGACCTGATTACAACTGTGCTTCATCTCATGAGCCACTGATTGCACAGCAGTATTTGGACAAATTTACATCTTTTGCACACACCATACTGTGCATGAGATCCTATCCAGAGTTCATCTGAAGCAAATCCAGGTCTGGATCCAGGCTTGTCGAGATCATCACTTTACAGAATCAGAATGTCCTTTTACGGGAATTTTTGCCCGTACCATCCAAATTCTGAAATTCATATACAAAATTGACACTGATGGCTGCCAAAATGCACTTTCTTAGTGCGTTTCCATTGGTGTTATCCCAAAAAGGCATTGGCTCTGGACTGTGAGATATTGTTTTTTCATGCAAAGGTGTCATATCTAGTTTCTGCTTTGTGGTTGGCAAGAGAAATATTCCACAAAAAATGTACCTTTTGGCTGCTCCCTTGCTTTCTCCACCAAGGGGTCACCACAGCATATTAATACGCATCGGTAATTTGGCAGAGGTTATACGCTGGATACCCTCCCTGATGCAACTGTCCATGGTGAGGGGGCTTGTGTTGCCACCTGGAACCAAACCAGGGACCTTTCGCTTGTAATCCGCAAACCACTAGGTTACAG
>VUQH01056191.1:0-18112 GCA_015106775.1 Etroplus canarensis | reverse complement strand
TAAATTATACAGTGTAGCACAAATCAAATTGTATTTACATATATTATGTATTGCCAGTGGCCCATAACACATTGTCTTCAATAGATGTCACACAATTTTGACATGATACCTGCTTAGAACGGATTATACCAGGGGTCCCCAACCCCCGGTCCGCGGACCATTTGGAACTGGGCCGCAAACAAAAAATGTCGTGGTTAAAATGTTATTATTTTCTTCTTCCAGGTCTTATTTTGATAAGCAACTGTTTCCGCCCTCATCTCACTAACCGCGCTTGACTCTGGAACATCATTTCACGCATCAGCGAGACAAGCTAATCCTTGAAAATAAAATGAGCTAAAGCAAAATTCACTGAAGAGCATTTTCGGGAAGGAACGAGCAAACGATGGGACAGCAGAAGGGTCACGGACCGCCAGCAAAAAGTTACTTAAGTTACAGGTTCATTACAACAGGTAATACACAAGCTCCACACCCGCTGTGACCGACTGGCTAATTAAGCAATGAAACCTACAAAACTGCTTCACCACAATGAGAAATACCCGCCCCCCCGGTCCACATATTCATACATGCAACTGGTCCATGGTACAAAAAAGGTTGGGGACCACTGGATTATACTATTAAACATAGACAAATATAGATCAATATCAGAACTGTGCAGAATGGAGAGCTGCGTATGTACAGCAGACAGGTGACTATTATACAGAAAGCTGTGATAAAAACATGGCCAGCATAGCAAAGGTGATTTTTTTTTTCTTTTTAAATACAGTTGCGTTTTATATGAAGGGTGTTCAGTGCTAAGAAGGGCACGCCAAGGTTGTGCATTTGAGTTTTAAGTTATGCTACAAATTGCACTTAACAAATATAACTCATTTTCTCACTGCCTTATGCCTCAATACGAATGATTCCTGCTCCTCTTTGCAAAGATTGATACGGAAGCTTGTACTGGAAACTTGCACCCCGGTTGCTAATTTAGCCTTTTTTTAACATCAGGAAAGCAAGTGAAGATATTACAAGAGTGCATTTTGAAAGTGCCTGTGCAATTCACCACTGCCCTGGATGAGGACCTGAATCAGTCACTGCTCAGCTGACTAGGGCCGCAAGGAGAGATGAAAGCACCCCTGGGACATTTTAAGGGCAATCAGACTCTTAATTAATCCTTTTACTGCAGCCTCGTAGCTGACTACATAGCAGTGAAAAGTAGATCTTCAAAGTGCACTCTTGTAATGTAAATAAATAAAAAGGTAGCAGCTTTAATGCATAAAAAGCTTAATATATAACCATCTATATTGTGAAAATGAATTCATCAGCAGCCTAAACACCTGAAATCCTGCCTCCCAAGATGGAAAAAAACATGTCATTTACACATATGAGCCACCGAAGAACAGAAACTTTCAAAATGGCTGGTAGATGAAAACTAAATGTGAAACAAATAGAGCCTGTGCTGCTGAGTCCCCATCCCCTGTGCTTTAGATAAATGAAAGAAATGAAGGTCTTGAAAAGTGAGCTGCAACATTTAAATCATCAGTGAATATAGATGACTTTGTGTAACATGTTTCAAATACGAAAAGATATTTACAGAAGGTATGACATTGGAAGTGCCTCAGAGGACTTAGATGACTCAAAAGTCACAGATCTCAATCAGCTGGTAGGAAGCAGAGTCAGCATTTATAAATTTTCGACATTTTACAGTAGTCTGCGACATATGAAAGAAAAAGCTTCAGCTGTAAACTAACAAGCAGTTTTTTCTGTTATAGCAGAATATGTGTGACACTGCTGAAAGAAGAAAAAGACTCTATCTACAAACATGTATCCATAAACTGTCAGTCACGAAGAGACATATTATTTTCCCTTTGTTCATTACCAGCATATGGAATACAGGAGGGTAGTGATTTGATGCAGAGACTGTAGACAGAGCAAGCTGTCTATTCATTTATTTTTATGCCTTTGACATACACTATACTGCATGTTTGGAGGGTTAATGTTATGGATAAAGATCCTTAAGTCTCTCTGCATTTTGGTTTCCACTTTGTGAAGCATGCCTCAGTAACATCTGCAAATTTAAACGCAAAGAAAAAGCAAAACCAAAATCACTCAAAACATAACACTTTTCTCGATGTAATGAGGATGCGGACAGGAGCATTTACAGTTACATTTACAGCCAGGTTCTGTACACAGATGCACTCACACTCCTCCACGTCCTCCTCTCCTCTGCGTCTCATAGTGTGCAGTCAAACACTTGTCCACGCACGAAGCACACATGCACACAAAGTACATACACGGACACTGGTGCATCAGCCCAGTATGTCAGGTACACAGGTGAGGGTTTGGCCAGGCTCTGGAGCATGCTGTGGATCTCCTTGATGTTCAGCCTCATGTAGGGCTCCCTCTGCCAGCAGCCCAGCATCAGGTCATACACCTCTTTAGGACAGGTACGGGGCCGCTGCAGTACTCGACCCTGGGTTATGCACTTGATCACCTGGAACAAACCACGGGGGCAAAACATTGTTTACTGTTTTGTTGTGATACTCAAATGAAGCTGATTTATCTTTTCTCACATAATAATATGGCCTTAAAGCAACAAAACTGCATTCAAAGCTCTGTTCCTTGGCAGTGTGCACAAATTAGACTGCAAGGTTAATAGTCATTTATTAAAGGGCGGCCTCCACATTTACATAGCAAGCCCTAAAGCTCACCTTTTACAGGAACATTTTCAAAGAGGTTTTAGGTTTAAAAACAGGATGTTGTTTAAGACCAAATAGCCTTAGTAATCCCTGAGAATTGCATTTGAGTGTTTGCCTGTGAGGAGCTCCTATGATGTACACCAGAAAAGGAGGGCGGTCATAAATTGTTTCTTTCAGTGCAGTGTCTGCTAGCTCAAGGCCAGACTGCATAAACTGCATCAATTTTTTCATCACACCTTTTTTTCCCTTTGAAACACATGATATTGATTTTCCTCCATCTGAAAGGCTACAAAACTCAGAGACATTGTAAAATATCTAAAATATTTTTGTTCTGTTCTTCGATTAAGTCCTGGAAATTTCAAAACCAAAACAGTCAGGATTGAACAGTGACTGTAAACCTTTAATAACACTGGTTACAACATTCCCCGTAATATAACCAGATGTGTTCATGTGATTGGCATGAGTTATTCCAAATTGGGGTTCCAAATAGAAAAAAAAAATGTTCATTTCAGCATTGGAGACATGGGACACTAGAACTGACTTGAACTGGCTAATATGAAAGTATATGGAAAAAATGGACCCCTTAAAGCTATAAAATAAATCCAAAGTTAATTGATATACTTTTGGTTTGTTATGGTCTTTGGTCACTACACAATATTTTGATTCTCCTACTATACTCTTTGATGATTTTTCCTTACTTTACACTACTACTACTACTAAAAATAATAATAATAGTAATAGTAGCAATAAATTGTTTTTATAGGCACCTTTCAAGGAACCTAAGGTCACCTTACAAAACTACAAAGGACAGATAAAACACATTAATAATACATAAAACTATCAGTTTATAAAAGTATCAATAAAATGCAACTACAACAAATAAGCTGTTTTATAAAGATGTGCCTTTAGATGGGATTTGAAAGTGTAGAGAGAGTCAATATTGCGGATGTTGGGTCCATAAATAAGGGGCAGTACAGCTGAAGGCTCTGGACTCCATAGTGGCCATGCAAGCAGAAGGAACAGTGAGCTGGATGGAGGAAAAGGAGGGCCTGAGACTGTGGGATGGTGTATTGATGTATAGGAGATCAGACAGGTAGTGAGGAGCAAGGCTGTATATAGTTTTGAAAGTTATGAGCAGAATTTTATAATCAATACTATCTTTAATGGGAAGCCAATGGAGCTGCTGCAGGACAGGAGTGATATGGTCATTCTTTTGATAATGTGGGCAGCTGGGCCACATCACTTCTCTAGAACCATAAAGGAAGGACACTGTTTTCAGCGATACTCCTACGTTTAAAATTTTGTCACCAATTATGTCAACAGTGCTATTTGTCGTGGCTAGTTACCTGTGTTAAACCAAAATAAAGCAAGTCCAGGGCTCTCAAACTGTGCCCCATGGCACATTGATGGTTACATTTTGTGCAGGCTGACTTCAACAACAAAAATGTAAAGTGTACTGTATATTCCATATATTCCATTCAGTCACCTTCCAATTCATGTTAAAGTACGACCTGTCAACAATTATGCATGCTAAACTTTTGCAATCACTTTGAAATACACATGATGTGAAGACATGTAAGAGCCACCTCACTAATGGTTCAAAAATGGCAAACTGACACAAAAGAATATAATTACCAGCATAAACCTTCCCTTAAAGTGACAAATATCAAATTTTAATACTGACACATAAAACAGCAAACCCAAACGAACTACAGACTGAATACTCGGTCCATCACAGGCATGATGGGAAACAAGAACCATCGCTACAGCCTGCAGTTATTAGACTGCTGGACTATAGTGTCAAATTAGGCCTCTACCACGTGTGAGTCAGTCCTTTCTTGTGCTGCCAGGGGGGCTCTCTGGCAGCTTAATGTTAAATAAGTAAATTGCTAGTTTTTGGAATTACTTTTGTCAAGGGGTAGTGTCCTCGGTAGCGTAGTGGTTTGCACATTTACCTTTGAAGTGAAAGGTCCCTGGTTCAATTCTGGGGGGAGACACAAGCCCCTCTCACCATGGAGAGTTGTGTCAGGAAGGGCATGTGGTGTAAAGCCTATGCAGATTAAACTGCTGTGGTGACCCCTTGGTGGAAAATACAAGGGAGTAGCCAAAAGGTACACTCTTGTTGATGGGTGTTTTTCCTGTTTGGTCCTCAACACAAATTGTCAAAGCTTTGAGAACCACTGCTAGAAATGATGAAAACTACTTTCAGCAGGTGAAATGCATCCATTATTTCACCTAGTTAATCGTAAACTAATAGATTAGGTAGGTACTGTACTAGGTATGAATAAAAATTTGGTTACACTAACATTAACTAACACTTTTTGACATTTTCAGCTGTAGTGTAGAGTGCAGAAAAAAATGTGTCTGAAGTGTATGTGTATGTGTAACTCCAAGTATGAGGTAAGACTATCATGTGACTCTGACCTCATTGTTGGACAGCTGGTACCAGGGCTGCTTGCCGTAGGTGAAGATCTCCCACAGCACCACACCAAGGCTCCATACGTCACTCTCTGTGGTGAACCGCCGGTACATGATGCTCTCTGGGGGCATCCAGCGGATCGGTAGCATCGTATGACCGCCCACCTGCAGAGAGAGCAAAGCATAAGAAACCAAAACTGCAAGGCCCACTGAAGGGTTTTAAGTTGCTGGTTAGACTGACTTTACTTTACTTACTACTGTAATGGGGGACTGTGAGTGGAAATGTCAGGATCCCAAAAACGACATGGCTATAGAATATTTATTGTCGTCACTGTTCAATACTTTACTTCAATACCTTTTTACTTGCTGCACCTAGCTACAGCTAAAGAGTCTGCAAGAATAACCCTGTAATAAATCCTAATTTCAGGAAGGTTCTAATGTTCACAATGCAGGGGCATTTCCAAGATTTGAATGGAACAATTGGTTGAAAGGGAAACATGGAAAATCAAACACTTCTTTTGAACAAAACCACAGCGAAATTGGCTAAAAAATCAGTAGGGTATAATTATTTTATTGGACACAAACCTCATGGCTCCATAAGTATGTAATATGAAACATAGCCATAACAATATAGCAGCTGTATTGGTGAGATAATGAGCTAATAAAACTATAGTTTGGTTACAATAATAAATAAGTGTCTCACATAACCTTTGCTTACTGGGTGCAACGTAAGGGAATAGTAGGCAGCAGACCAAACCACTATGTGGTACACGAGGGGTTGTCCAGCTTTCAAAATTAAAAATTGATTGTTTTCCATTTATAACTAATGCAATAACTTTCACTGTATGTAATATTATCTAATATTACATAGTTTTGTATTTACACTGATGCACTGAGCAGGACAGTGCTAGACCTCCATATCCCCCCTTTAGTTTCCACAAATAACTGCATCGCTTGCCAATAAAATTTCAGAGAGGACATGTACCACCTCAGCACCCTGCTAGCCCCGCCCCTGTTATGTTGCAGCAAATCTTGAAAAGTGTTAAAAAGCATTCATGTCTGGTACCTTTAAAAGGTATTATAAGTTATTAAAAACTCTTGGATTTAATTTTTAAAAAGTAAATAGTGTACTTTCTCCTCATCTGCTGTAGGGAGTAGCATAAGCTATAAATTATTTCCTCAGGTAATTTTTAGAAATGTTCTGGCAAATCTGCACTGCAACTTTTACTTATACAAACCTTATAAAAATGAATATGTGAACATTAAATTATTTAACTGTGCTTTCAAAAAGGTCATTTGCCCGGCCGTTTTCTGCTGCTTATCCAGGTCTAACTTGCTTCAGCGAGTAATTAATGAAATAGGCAGGATTTATTGTTAAAGGGTCTGCAGCTGAGATCATTTTCACAATCAAATAGCAAACTCTCACATTTCAGAAGCTGGAAACCCCAAATGTTTGGCATGTGAACATGAATAACAAATAATTATGAGAAGTTCAAATAAGTGTGATTAAACTGGAAGAACTCGAGATGGGAAACAAAAGATCTCGCTGTACTCTCTGGTAGTACAGTGGTATTCAGATTCTTCAGTAGTTTGTTAGTTAATTCAGTTGTAGTTCCAAGGCTCCCAAAAGTTGATTACTCCCTTGGAAAGTCGAAGAACAATGCCGAGAGCAATCAGATGTATGAATGACCAGAGAAAAACTATGATGTGTTGGGAAATTGAAACAGCAAGAGGTACGCTTTATTGTGCTGATAATGACTGATGAAGAGAAAGGCCTGGATAAAAGAGAGCCACATGTCTTATAGCAAAATAGTGCTGATTATTCTTCAGTTGATTAACTAATTGATTAATCATTCCATCTTAAATTTATCAGTGCTTCTGCATGTACTTCTATTTTTCATTTATGTCTTTCAGAGATAATCTTTTTATGTTATTTGTGAGGGACCCCGTATATCATTAAACCTGAACACTGTTCCAGATTTAGTTTGTAAGGCTATTTAGTAGTGTAGTAGTGTTTAATAGTATTTGATGAACAATGCAGATGCCCTATTACATTTTAGAGATTTTTTGTCCATATACGATTATGAATGATTATGATTAACTTGTGTTTTTAGTCTACCATTGTTGATATTCATGTGGAGGCCAAAACAAAACTTAGGTGCAAAACATGTAATTGTCCATATGGGTATTTATCATACAGTCTGTTTTTCAACAATCTATCCACAAATAAAAAAGGCTAACGTCATTTACTGTCAGATGGTTCACTCGGGTTTAAATGTGAGAGTAATTCAGTTTTAATAATTTTCATGCTTGCTCTAATTGCATAAATCGAATAAAATGATTCACTTTAATTTTCAAAATAAGAGCAGCAGTATGGTGGATGAAACAGAAGCCTTATATCATAACCTCTGTTACCTCTGTTGTGTTTGATATCAAGAGTGTGTGACAGACCCTCTTTAGGTGATCATATTAGATGCGGACAAATGTATCTTGGAGAAGATTTGAGTAGCTTTACAGTTCTGACTTCACTTTGGGCAGCAGAGGGCACTGTAGGATTCAAGCTGAGACACAACAAGGGCATCTTCAAAATCTACCAATTCAATGTGTTGACAGAATGTTGAACTGTATGTAAGATCAGGTAGTTGCAGTGCCCTCATACTTATCGGAGATCATATAATATGTCATAATATTTTGGTTAAACATGATGCAGTGTTTCATGCGTGTGAACTTTATGCACAGTAAGAAAAACTGCCAATGCATTTTTTTTCCACACTGTTGGCTCATTACTATACATTTTTCACACAGATTTTAAAAAATCTGCATTTAAATTGTGCTAGAAATAGATACAATACCTCTGGTTAAAATGTTCATTTCTGCAGCTGCACGCTTATTTTAGACAAAAACTTGAAATAAAATTTTAATCAGATATTTGTGACAGTACATTGGAAAGTACAGTTCAGTGTTTCTTTGTGTATCTCACAAACGTGTCGGGAAATGAGGAAAGGGGAAAACTATCTTTAATACTCACTCTGTAGTAGTCTGAGCTGTAAACATCTCTGGACATGCCAAAGTCTCCTATCTTGACCAGCAGGTTTTCTCCTACCAGGCAGTTCCTTGTTGCCAAGTCTCTGTGGACAAAATGCTGGGAGGCCAGGTAGACCATGCCAGCAGCAATCTGTTGGGCAATGTGCAGCATCTGGGACTGAGTGAGCTCGACCAGGATACTGTGTTGACCGTCTGCCATGAGCACTGCATCAGGACCATGGGACCTGCACCCAGAAACGATCAGAGAGTTTAGAAAATAATGCAGCAGTTCCCATGCACGCAAATGTGATATTGTAAATTCTACAGGAATGACCTGAACTGACTAACTGATTAAAGAACACAAAATAAACTGCTATTATTTTAATAATAATAATAATAATAAGTTTTTCAAGTAAAAATACCAAACATTTGTTGCAACCTTGTTAAAATTATTTTCAGGTAACATCTGCAGATCCAGTAAATTAAGTACCTGAAAAGGCCCACTCACTTTTTAATGCTGCTCAAGAGGTGGACCTTACATAGATGATTCAGTGTACATCATAAAATCAACAGCTTTCGCTGAAGACTGGTAATGGGGGGAAATAAAACAGACCTATCATCACCTGCAAGGCTAACATGTTGAGCCTTTCTTGTTACATTTGCCCTCTTAATTGTCTTCTGGCTGTAACTTCATATCAACCATACAGAAATGATAGAAATGTTGATCTTCTCATTAAAAATCTCAGCAAGGAATTGTTGTTTATTCCCAAACTATTCTTTTAAATATTATTTAATTTAATTCTTTATATTTTATTTCATTTTACTACATTTGTTCTGTCTTGTTATTAGCTTGTCAGTTATTCCTGAAACTCTTTGAACAACAGCAAAGAAAGTTTAATTTACTATATTGATCAGTAACAGATGATAGTAATTATTCAAAAGAAGCTTACCTCAGGAATTTGTTCAGGTCCCCATGTTTCATATATTCAAATACCATGATGAGTGGGTCACTCTCAACGCACACTCCGTAGAAGGTGACGATGTGCTCATGTTGCAGGTTTGTGAGGAGCTCTGCCTCTCTGTAGAAGTCTGCTCTGCCACTCTCACTGGCCTCTTTTAGTGTCTGAAAAAAGACACCAAGACAAGAGACACATAGTGAGAAGCATTATCTGCAGGAATGTACGGCTAATCAGTAGGATTTACTGACTGAATGTCAAGCCTATTGATTATTTAATCCGTACCTTGACTGCCACGTGGATCTTCTCCTGGTCTGGTGTCAGGTTGTAGCACTCAGCGAGAAAGACCTTCCCAAAAGCTCCTTCTCCCAGCTCCCGCTTCAGTACAATGTTGTGTCGCTTGATGTGCTGGACAACTTTAATACAGAAGAAATCAAGTCACCCTCGAGCTTATGTGTGCATTGTGAATATTTAGTGGATATTAATGGTGTATGTGAAATGTCTGCCTGCACTAGAATTATGTCAGTCATAGTCTCCCACTACACAAGGCTGTGTCTTCAGAAAAGTCCAAAACTGAAAGATATTTTATATACGTGCTTGATCTCATCGCTAGCTTTCTCAGTGAATGACAAATCTTTGTTGTACACGAGGGTCAGAAATCCATGCCCAGAGGCATTAATGCAGGTGTCCCTCAGTTCTGTCTTGGGCCCAGCGTTGTTCCTGCTCTATATCAATGACCTGCCTGATGTTGTCTCATCGCAGATTGCCATGTACGCGGAAGATACAACACTGTATATTGCATATCCTGGTCCCTTATTTACCAGTTCCTCTGATCAAGCCAGTATTACTCTCAGTCAAGATTTAGCGAATATTACACGCTGGGGGAGCGACTGGCTTGTCACTTTGAATCAAAGGAAGACTCATTTGTTGTCTGTATCCAGTTCCAGATCTCCACAACTTTCTGTCTTGTCAATGAATTCGTCACCTCTACGGGAAGTTCCTAACATCTGGCTACTTGGACTTGATATCACCTGTAAACTTTCCTGGGACAAGTACATACCTGATGTTGCCAAAAAAGCCTCTCAACGCCTAGGTTGTTTGTACGACATTATCTCCATCCTGCTGCTATTCTCTATTTGTATAAGTTCACAATAAGCCCCGTCATGGAGTACTGTAGCCATATCTGGGCTGGGGCCCCATCCTGTCATCTGGCCCTGTTAGACAGAATCCAGTGGCGTGTTATCAGTTTGGTGGGACCAGACTTGGCCTCATCTCTAGAATCTTTATCGTTCCGTCGCTCTGTGGCATCTCTGTCCCTATTCTATAGGTTCTACCATGGAAGGTGCTCCAGTGGCATTTCTGCTTTAGTTCCACCAGACCGTTCCAAGGTCCGCTTCACAGGTTTCTCTGCTCGTTTGCATCCATATGCAGTCTCTGTTCCTAAAGCCAATACTGTGAGGTACTCTTCTAGTTTCTTTCCATGCACCGCCTCACTTTGGAACTTGTTACCTGCATCCTTCTTCCCCTATAGCTATGATTTGGCACAGTATAAACGTAACATAAACACTCATCTCTCTTCCTTATAATATCCTGTGCTCTTACACTACAGTTCTTCTCTTTCACTACTTTTAGCCCTCACCTTTTGAGTGGCCTTTCAGGCCTTGTGTCAGGCAACTTGTTTAAAAAACAAAAAACAAAAAAAAACACACACACACACTATATACATAAACACAAGTATTGGGCACCTACACATTATATATATAAGCTTTTGGGCCAGTTTTTATGACATCCTACTCTAAAACCATTGGCATTAACGTGGAGAATGCTTTCTACAAGATTCTACAAGATTATTTGTGTGAATTTAAGACCATTCATCTAAAGGAGCATTTGGGAGGTCAGACACTGTTGTTGGACAAGAGACTTGTGATCTCCTTTCTAGTTCATCCCAAAGGTGTTGGTCAGGGCTCTGTGCAAGCCAGTCAACAACCCATTAGCGTTATGTCTCCTCTAGCAGACTTTACAGTTGGCACAGTGCAGTCAGGCTGATTATGTTCTTGAAGCATTCCCCAAACCCAGGCTCGTCCATCAGACTGCCAGAGAAGAAGCATGATTCATTACTCTACTGAACATACTTCCAGTGCAATGAAGTCCAGTGGCTCAATACGTTACATCACTCCATCCAATGCATGTCACTGTGTTTGGTGATTTGAGACTTGCATGCAGTTGCTTGGCCATGGAAACCTATGCCATGAAGCTCTCTGTGCACAGTTTTGTGCTAATGCTAATGCTAAAGGAGGTTTGGAACTCTGCAGTTATTGAGTCAGCAGAGCTATGGTAACTTTCACACCCCTCAGCATTCAGCGACTCCACTCTGCAACTTTATGTGGTTTGCCACTTTGAGACGAAGTTGCTGTGGGTCCCAAATACTACCACTTTGCATACAGACCACATAGGACCTAAGAAATTTCACAGTTTCACTGTTGCAGCAGTGGCATCCTATTACAGCCCCATACTCGCATTCAGTGAGCTCTTTAGAATTTCACAAATATTTTGAAATCAGACTCCATGGCTAGGAGCTTGATTTTATATACCTGTGTCAATCAGACTAAATGAAACACAAATTCAGTTATTAAAAGGTGTGGCCCAATGCTTTTGACCATATAGTTTATATTTAATGTACCTTTCGGCTGCTCCCTTGTATTCTCCACCAAGGGGTCGCCACAGTTTATATTTAATAAATTTGCATATTTGGGTTGCATCAGAAGGGGCATCTGGTGTAAAACCGCTGCCAAATTACCAATGTGGATTAAACCGCTGTGGCAACCCCTTAGGGAGAATACAAGGGAGCAGCCAAAGGTACATTTTTCCTTTTTAAAAAATAGACTATTTAGAATATTTGGCATTTAAGCTTGACAAAAAGATCTTAAACCCTCATCTAAACTGTCTATTGTTCAGTGTATAGCTCAATACTATATGGAATTTTTTAAAAAACAGCTGAGTTAAGCCTTTTTCTACAAGCTTGTGTTTTTATACATCTTCTGTGGTGTAACTGTCAAGCTGTCCTAAGGAGCAGGAGTCACTATCACAATGCGGCAGGAAGCTGGGTATAAATATGGTGTCTCGCAACGACCCCAGCATGGATTTATCTGAAAAGACTCAGGTTACCCGGCATTTGTCGAGCCAGGCAGTAACTCACACGTGTTAGATTTCAGCATGCTGCCCAAGTTACGGAAGTACTGGGGGTTCTCAATGACAGGAATCTTTGTCATTCCAATGATCACTGCATCTGGACCCATCTCTGAGGATGACGGGGTGTTGTTGCCATTGGAGACGTGATGAAGAGGACTGGCAGAATCATCGTCATTACTGATAACTGAGGAGGAGCCTAGGGAGCCACGGAGGGGGAGGAGGAGGAGAAAAGAAAGAGAGCAAAGAAGAGGAAGAAATGTAAAAGTGTTAAAAGTAGATTTAAAAAGTGATAGACAGAAAGCCTACAAGTTGTATAAAATATGTCAGAAGATTACTGGGAGAGTTATTCTGAAAAACATGAAAGAATGAGTTCAGCCCAAAGCAGGACTCACTAATTCCTGTAGTTGTTTTTGCATTCACACAGTAAGAAATGCAAAGAGCCAAACATAATGCTTGCTTTAATCCCTGTTATAGAAGTTATAAATGGAGTACTTAATATTTTATGATATAGGTGTAAGCAGATATTAAGCCATTAATGTATTAGTATAGTTCTATTAATCAGGGGCGTTTCCAGGATTTTTGAAATGGGGTGGCAAAGAAAATCGGGAAATCAGAATATTTAATCTGAAATAAAATCAATATTGAAAATATGTGTAGAAAACATTGTGTGTGATCAGGCTCATGTGTAGCCCTATGTCCTATTATGGATTTATTATGCTAAGTTGTGCTACATAAGAGTTTAAAGATGATTTTGTCTGGGAATATGTTACCAAAGTATTTGAACTTTGTTTTTGTTTTTTTACCTAAAAGTTAGAATCTTACTTATGTAGTTTAAAAATGCACAAGTTGTAAAATCAAATAAGTTTAAACTAATAAGTTTAAACTACCTAAAATAAACATTCTCATGCTATAGAATGAAAATTTCAGAATCGTATACTTTATGATATTGAATCATAAAAATTGATTCATTGATGTGTATATCACTTTAATGTTGCAGTTGTTGATCATTTTAGTTATTTATATTTTGCTGGGTAGCTTTATCTATAATAATATAATTTATTTAAAAAATAATAAGTAATTAAAGCCTTTAAAATAAGCAGTGCAGAGTAAAAAGTACAATATTTGCATCCAAAATATAGCAGAGTAGAATCAGAAAATAACATAATACAGAAATACCTAAATAAAGTGCAAATACATTAAACTTAGAGTAAATGTAGTAAATTAAATTCCTACTGTTCCTATCTGTGCTCTCATCCAATGGCGCTGGGGTCTTTAAGATTAGCAGCACTCTAGTTTGTAAGTTATAATAAGTAAAATAATATGCTATAAAAAACACTGAAAGTATAAAATGTTTAAGAAAAAATACTTTTGCATCATGATGTACATCTACAAATACATGAAATAAATACATGATGATCAGGGTCATCTTTGGAGCCCTGATTTAGTGTTACAAGTATTTTCTAAATTAATAATATTCAATAATTGTGTTACATTTTAGGGAATTGGAATTTTTTTAAAGAAATAAGATGGGAAGATTTATGCCACTGTTGTTTTCCATGCTATATATAAAGCTACAGGCAGCAGGTAGTTAGCTTAGCACAAAGACTAGAAACAGTCGAAAACACAAAGCCAGATTTTCCCAGCTGTAGCATCATGTCTAACAGACACATATATCATCTTTTTATGCTTCAATTTATTGCACAAAAACAAGCAAACAAACCACTGGTGATAAATACAAAAAAGAATAAACAAATCATGAAAAGAAAATACAAACAACAATAAAAAAAAGTAACAACAACAAAAAAACCAACAACAGATATAATATGAAAAATTATTAAAATCTGGAATCTGGTGCAGCAAATATGTCTGTTTATGATGATAGAATGATATTATCAGCATCACCCTAATAAAACTAGCAATTTTTACGAAATAGAGAAAAAGCTATCTAAATAATACTCATTAAGCAAATAATGAGTTAATGCATTAAATAGTGGTATGATGTCATTAAGCACATAAATGAAAAAATGAATTTATAGTGTGATATATGCTGCCAGTGTGTGGAGATGATTATTTTACTAATTGGGTACATGAAACTGAAGGGTGGGACACTGATGTCAGTGGCAGTAGGTGAAGGCATTAAATTAAAAGTTTTTCTTGTGTATATGCATAATTATTTATTTGGTAATACTGTTAGGGCTATAACTTTTGGGCAACCACACATTTTTTTAATTTTGCTTCTGTACACCACCATAGTGGCTTTGAAATTAAATAATCAAATTATGAGTAAAATGCTGATTTTTAACTTTAAGGGGTTTAACAAAAAGAATTGCATACATATTTAAGATTACAGCTATTTTTATACACAGTCCCCCAATTGACTGTCAAGCAGTTTCGTGCCCAGGTGAGGCCTGTTCCCTCATTATTCCATGGTACACTGAGCAGATAAAAGATCTGGAATGCTCACTGAAATTCTCAATATAGCATCCAAAGAGATGTTGGTGAAAATGAAAGAGGCCATTATTAGGCTGAAAAAACAAACAAAAAACAAAACTTATCCGAGAGATAGCAAAAACTTTAGGAGTGACCAAATCAACAATTTGGAAAGTTTTTAAAAAGAAGTAATGTACTGACCAGCTCAACAACAGCAAGAGGTCCAAAAGACCACAGAACAGAACTAAAGTCAATGATCACAGAATTCTTTCCTTAGTTCAGAAAAACCCCTTCACAACATTTACAACATCTACCGTAGCTAAGTCAAGAACACTCTCAAGGAGGTAGGTATATTACTGTCAAAGTCTACAATCAAGAGATGCTTTCTTGAATGTAAATACAGAGGGTTTACAACAAGGTGCAAATCACTGGTGACACTCAAGAACAGATTAGATTTTGCCAGAAAGCATTTAAAAGAGGCTGCAAATTCCGGCAAAAAAATTCTTTGCATAGATGAAACCAAGATTAACTTATACCAGAATGACAGGAAGAGCAAAGTATGGAGGGCTATACTCTGCTAAAATCCAACCAAATGTTGCAAAACTGATTGGACTGCATTTCACAGCACAAATGGATAATGTACCTTCGGCTGCTCCCTTGATTTCTCCCCAAGGGGTCACCACAGTTGATTAATCCGCATCGGTAATTTGGCAGAAGTTTTACGCCAGATGCCCTTCCTGACGCAACCCTCTATGGTGAGAGGGGCTTGTGTCCCCACCTGGAATAGAAGCAGGGACCTTTTGCTTGTAAAGCTAATGTGTAAACCACTACACTACAGAGACACTGCAAATGCATAATAACACAAAGCAAAAGTAACCCAAGAGTTTCTCAAGACAGAGAAATTGGATATTCTTCGATGATAAAGTCAATAACCCAATCACGACCCAACAGAACAGCTTTTCAGTTACTATAGGCACACCTAAAGGCAGGGAGACCCACAAACACGCAGCAACTGAAGGCACCTGCAGCAAAGGCCTGGCAGAGCATCTTAAAGAGGGAAACAATATTGGCGATGTCCATTAGACTGAGTTCACTGCAAAGGATTTTCACCTAAGTGTTCAAAACAATCCTCATGTTTGAACCTCTGACAATGGGGGGGCTGGTTTTAAAAATGGCTCTCTAATTCCTAAAACTGTTAAACTCCCTTGAATGAAAACAGAAAGTCACACGTCACACGTCACGTCACGTCACATCCTGATTTTAAATCCACTGCGGTGGTGTAAAGAGGCAAAATGCCAAAAATATGTCATTGTCATGTCTTCCAATAGCTATTAAAAAAGTCTCTGTCATTGTTTTGTGTCTTTTCTTTTTGTGCAGATGTAGTTGGATAGTAGATGGTGCCACTGAGGTAGTGAAAAGTTGCTTTTGTCTTAGGATTGGGATTTTAGCAACTGTTAGAATGACCAGTAAGGGTTACTTATATTTCAGGGGTGGTTCAACTAATGCAAGCTCGCAAAGCAGACTGCATGCTATGACCTAGGGCTGAGGATAACATCTGTGTGATGTTTATACAGAGTGATAGCCAGGATTTGCAGCATGAACTAGTCAGCCTCTAGCTGTGGCCTCACATCTAAGAGACATATGATATCATCTAACTCAGGGCAAGGAGGCACATATTTCCTAAATTATCACATTATTTATTTCTAAAAATGTTTGCACCTTTAATGCCAAACTTGGTGTTTCTTCCATATTTCAGAACAATCACCATCAGAACGCAGCCGATCAGGGCGACTCCAGCAATTCCCACGACAACATACACCTGGGAAGGAAAAAACTAAGATGGAGTCATGGGGTGAGAATAGGAACTGCTAATTAATAATGATTTAAACAAACAAGAAAAGTGTACATTGTAAATGTATGTTTTAAGGGGTCACAACAAGTAAAGAGGTAGGGACCACTGCTTTTAATTGCATAGACTGATTAAGACCACTTACAGCAACACTGTCGTCCACTGGAGGGGGTGAAGTATCTGAAAAAAAAAGTCAAAAACACCTTTATCAACATTTTAAAGCAATAACAGTTATTGAGTAAAAACATGTTAAAATGCTGACTGTTAGGCAACATGTAATTAAACAGTCGTAGAAACACTTACCATCTGGGCACAAGATGCAAGCACAGGAAAAAGCAAGAAAGATAGATGGACATCATCAGCGGTCATTTTAAATTTGTATGCAGTTATGATCTCACTTAGAAGTATAATAACTGTTGGTGTATTGAGACAAAATCACTACTTACAATCCTCTGTAGAAAAGAAAAGAAAAAAAGACACGTCAGCAGTAATCTCCATTAGCAAACAAGCTTCAGAAATTAGCAGACTTCTTAATAAACGACCACTTATGAAAATATAGTATATTTACCTGTGTGGCTGATGTTAGGCGGGTCGATGAACTGAGCAGATACCTTCTTCTCATCCCTGCCATACTTATTCTCTGCCACCAGCTTGTATTCGCCATTGTGAATGTGTGTAGGGTTGACCAGCTGTAGGCAGCCGTATAGCTCGTTCTCGGTGGCCTCATGGATCGTGGTGTGGATGTAGTACTGTTCCTGGAGAGGCTTGTTATTGTGGTACCACTTCAGAGTCGGCCTGGGGTTCCCTGTCACGCTAAAGGGGATGCACCAGTGGTGGTCCCGCTCTGGAGCCAGGAGATTCTGGATGGTGGGGGCAACTGACACAGAGGCAACAGTAGAGGAAGAGTAATCACAGGATGATAGGAAATAAACACAAGGAGGGAAGCCAATAGGTAAAAGAACATCTATGGGACTTGAGAACAGTTGGTGAAGAAAAGTAAGGGAAGGGAGGAAAGACTGACATTAGAACACTGACAACAGGAAAACACGGAAAAAGTGGAGGAGGGTGGAACTAAACAAGCAGAGGTGTATGGTAAGGCATGAGGAGCTTCACAGGAGGAGGAGTTATGGACAGGAAACATGGAGTCAATAAGGTGTGCCAAGAGACACTAATGATAACAAACTGAGGAGCCTTCTGCTTCCACTGGGAAAACAAGGTCTAGAAGAAGGCATTTAAAAGTTCATCACATTAAATTAGACAAATTAAACTTAGCAATGCAAATATAATTTCTAGAGATGTATGCCATGGTTAAAGTCCTTACAGAGAATATTGAGCTGAAGGGTGGCCTCGGTCTGACCGACCATGTTCTCAGCGCTGCATATGATCACCCTGCTATTATCATTAGGAGACAGGCCTGACAAGGTGAGGATGCTCCCCGTGACAGAAGGATCAATCTGTGAACACAGCAGTTTTTTTGCATTACAATTCCTGTGTATAGAAAGTTGGCTTGATCTTATGTAACCATTATTGGCTGACTTACAGCACAACCTTAGTCAGCTGTAACACAT
>VUQH01056189.1:0-12421 GCA_015106775.1 Etroplus canarensis | reverse complement strand
ATACTGAGCACAGGGTCTGAATACTTATGACCATGTGATATTTCAGTTTTTCTTTTTTAATACATTTGCAAAAATTTCTACATTTCTGTTTTTTTCTGTCAAGATGGGGTGCTGAGTGTACATTAATGAGAAATAAAATGAACTTTTTTGATTTTGGCAAATGGCTGCAATGACACAAAGAGTGAAAAATTTAAAGCGGTCTGAATACTTTCCGTACCCACTGTATATATAGATATATAGAGATATATATATATATATATAAACTTGAAAATCTGACACACATTTGTTGAAACCGCACATCTCAGTGTGACTGAATGAGCAGTTAAACTAATTTACAAAGAAAAATTTTGGAAGTTTTGGAAGTTTTTTTTTCTTCATAGGTTATTAGGGAGTAGCTTTACATTTAAGATGAAATTGGGTTGCATCTGGCCCATGATGTAAAATGAGTTTGACACCCCTCTGTTGTAAACTTACCTTTTACTCCAGTCATCTGCTCCTGAGCTCATACCTTTGTGCAGAGGTAGGCGGTGCTCAGCTTGCACTCTGGAGTCCCTATAGGCGTAGCCTCCTATACCTGTGGCAACCAGCAGTGTAAAACCTTACGTTGGTTAATAGTACTGCTTCTAGCAAGAGAAGCTGTGTCTCTCTGTGTGTTCGTGCTCAAAATCCACCCGGATTAAGCGTAGTGAGGCGCGTGTCTTTGGACTATGCACAGCTGTTTTGACATCTGGAATCTTCAAGTGAGTGATTTGAATGATCTGAATCTCTAAGCTTCATCTAGGTAAAGGAAAGTAAGGAACGAAGAGACGTGGGTTGATTTATATAATTCAAAGGTTGACAGAGTCATTTTAGAGGCGTGTTTTTACTTGTTAGACAAGTCAGATTGCTGAAACAAATGTCACTGTCGGCAAAGTGAAGGTTACACTGCAGCCATGCAAAACAAAAATAAGTCTGGCATGCTACTCAGACGACTCTGGGCTTAGATGGTTGTGCATCGTTTAGAAAAGCACAACTAATCGCAAGAAACACACATTAAAGTTGTAGTTTCAGTATGTCAATAATGGCCTTAAGAGTGATTTGATTGTTTGCTGAGAAAACACACACACACACACACACACACACACACACACGCAATCACCACTTTATATTTGCTTCCAAGGAGAAAACCTTCCTTAAAGTGGTTTTGAAAACGTTCACCAGGCTTTCTGGAGGTGTTTCAGAGTTTTCATTTCGACATTGGCTGACTTTTCACTCATTTTCAGCCAAGTCTTTGTACCTGACCAATTTGATAGGAATGTTTTTTTTTGTTTTGCCATTTAATACTGACATATGACTGATTCAAGCAAGAAAAAGGCACCTACCACAAGGGATGAACCGGTGTTGAATCTGCACTATCACAGACAACTTAGCAAAAAAAAAACAATTTTAAATTGTATCTTTAAGCACTGTGTTACTAGCAGCCTGTCACAAAAGCACATCATTTGTTCCTATTTCCTTATAGGAATCTATGAAAAATGCCAAAGACAGTTTGACAGGCATAAAATAGTATTTTGCACCAACAAGGTCATTCCCAAAGAGCTATTATGTGAAAACTTAACGTATATCAGCTTTGTACAGTGTCCTTAAAAACTTTACAGAACAGGACAAAAGAAAGAAGTGGCAGACCTAAAAACTATCTACATAAATGAACAGTATCTAAAAGTAATGTCCTTCAGAAATAGGAAAGACCTGACACAGGACCTCAGAGTTGCATCTGGCCTTTCATTTGAGCCATCAACTGTTTGCTGAAACCTCATCAGAAGTGGTCTCACTGGAAGAATAACTTCTTGACAGCCATTCCTCAGGAAGGGAAACAGGAACAAAAAGATTGAGGTATGCCATATTATTCAAGAATTCAACTGAAAAACAGTGGCAACAGCTCTTATGGAGAGATTAATACAAATTTGAAGTTTTTGGTTCAAATTGTCATCCATATGTTCAGAGGAGGTCAGGAGAGAAGTACAAGAGCGAGTGTCTACAGCAATCTGTAAAACACGATGGAGGCTCTGTCATGGTTTGGGGCTGCATTTCGGCCAGTGGTGTTGGGGATCTTGTAAAAACTGATGGAATTACGAATGCAGTGTAGTATGGTCAGCTTTTGCAATACCAAGCAATACCATCTGGAAAGCAATGATCCCAAAATGACTGCCAATGCAGTAAAAACCTATCTTGACAGAACAACAGCATCAGTCATGGATTAGCCTCCCCAGAGTCTGGACTTCAATATTATTGAAGCAGTGTTCTCTTGAAAGAGAACAAAACAAAGGGCAGCCAACATCTAAAGAAGAGCTTTGGAATGTCCATCAAGAAGCCTGGAGGGCCATCCTGAAAAAATAACTGGAAAGCCATTGGGAGGTCCATGTCATTCTTCACAGTGGAAAAATATCCGCTGTTCTCTCCACTTCAGAAAATTACTATTTCATAAAAGTTAAGATGATACCCTACTGTGACCATTTTGCTTCAATGACTACATTAGGTCACAATAGGCTTAAATTACTCTGCTTGGAGCCTTTAGGCATATGTAGGTATGCCTCATTGTGCTTTTTTCTTCAAAAGTACACTAGAAGAACATGATTCTGCCTCAGGATTGTGGTCTTATCATTATATCTGCAGGCAAGAGTATCAAAGCTCAACAATGCAGAACAAATACTGTGTCTCCTGTAATTTAACCGAGTTGTGGTAGTGCTGATAGTAAGTAAAGCCAAGTTCGATCTCACAGGGAACCTTCCACTTCTGCTAAATCTATATTTCCTTTAACAGGTGTGAAGGAAGTGATGCCTGAATAAACCAATCTTTCTTCAGGTGAAAATGAGCAAGGAGGCTACTGGAGTCCAGTTCATCTGTGAAGTGCTCACAAAGCAAAATAAAGGTGATGAGGAGGGAAAAATGATAGAAGATGAGGAGCCCAAAACTTGCGGTGTTTGTGGAGATCTGGCCAAGGGTTACCACTTCAATGCCTTGACCTGCGAAGGCTGCAAGGGCTTCTTTAGGTAAAGCTGTTTATCTTGCGCTTCCTGAATATGTTTCCCTCAACTGTAAATCACATAATCAGATAAAATTGTAAATATACTATAAATCAGTTATATAGTACAGTATAGCTGTGTAGGTGCTAAACCACTAAACCACAGTGACAAAATAAGGAGCGGAACTTCTACAGTTATCTAAAGTTGCTCTCCTGGTATTGTTTAATCTGTAAATCTCCATTTATCAAAACTACATACTAAGATTTATTCCATGAAAATAATCCTTTTATGCCTAATATGACTTATTTCTAACTTAATACCTTTGAATCAAAATCAGAATACTTAATTAATCCCAGTGGGGAAATTGCATTTTTTTTACAGATGCTCAGTTATATATAAATGAATATTGAAAGGCAGAAAATGAAGATTAAAATAAATAATAAACATGTACGTATAAATTGCAACATGCAGCATAAATAACTCCAGAGTTAAACACTATATAAAATGTGTACAAGATGTGGTGACATACATGTGGCAACCCACAATGTGCATATTCACAGATACATGTATCTGTGAATGATAATACATTTTTGGTATCTCTACAACATTATAAACATAACAATTACAGATGACATAAGCCTTTAGCTTGAATATTTTATGAAACAGCTAATGTTAGACAGACAAGTCTAACTTTGACAAGTTAGGCCCACCCCACAAGCTGACAGTATTTTTCCCTCGGTTTGGTATATAAGAAATCCTGGCTATCTGAATTAGTGCTTTTGAAAATGCTCAGTCATGGAGTTGACTGCATATTTCAGTCATATCTTATGCCCTTCCTGATGCAGCCCACCCACTGTGGAAGGAGTTTGTGTCTTTAGCTGGGCTTAAACCAGGGCTCTTTCACAAGTGAGTCAAATGTGTAAACCACTATACAATGGGGACATAATGGCACAGGCATAGACTTTAGCAGCAATAACTTGAAATAATCGTTCTCTGTATGCCTTTATCAGTCTTTCACATCATTGTGGAGGAGTTTAGCCCACTCTTCTTAACAGCGTTGTTTCAGTTCGTTAAGGTTTGCGGGCATTCACTTATGCACAGATAGCTCTCTTAAGGTCCCACCACAGCATTTTAATCAGTTTGAGGTCTGGATTTCACATGCTGCTTCTACATTTTAGCTTAGTTTTTGATAAATAAACAATGACATGGTGTAATATCATGTGTCGTTGTTCATCTGAAGTTTTATTTAAATAATTTTAAGTTGCACTAAGGACCAAATTATGTTCTTTATTATGTCCTGTAGCTTAGTGGTTTACACAATCGCCTTAGAGCAAATAGACCCTGGTTCAATTCCAAGTGAGGACACAAGCCCCTCTCACCATGGAGGGTTGCATCAGGAAGGGCATTGAGCATAAAACCTCTGCAAAATTGCCAATGTGGATTAATCCGCTGTGATGACCCCTCGGGGAGAACACAAGGGAGGTACTTAAAACCTTAGAATTAGTGTGTACTTTCTTTTTCACATGACTGTACATACACTATATATATTTCCTATACATATATTGTTTATAGCGTAGTATGGTTATGCTTACATATATAATGAATTAATTTTTCTATTATTTAAAAGAAAAAAAAAATATATATAGCAAATTTAGCTTGCTGGGAAAATCTGCTAGAATTATACACTTAGAGTGTCTAGCGCACGCTCAGGCCATACTGGCCATTGTGTACGAGGTGAAACAAATTAAATTGTATTTCAGTTGCAGAGCAATGTATTGCAGGTTTTAGAGCACCAGATTTAGAGCACCAGATTTCTATTATTTTTTTAACCTAGTTGCATGTATGCAACTCTGTCCGAATAAGTCACATTCTGTGAATTGCTTTACAAGGAAAGTCCATGATTAGGAAATAGCAGTGGTCTAATCTGCACATGACAAAAACAAACATGATTTTCTCAGAATCAAATGGTTAGATAGATATTTCTTAATTGGTCAAATATGGGCTTTGTCACCTTTTACTTGCTTACATATTAGTCACCTACAAGCTTTACCTTTATCATGTAATATTTAGTTTGAGAAACTAAACATGATCTAAAATTACTGACACTGAAACCTGCTCTGAACAGTGCTATCATACGCTTGCAAGGCACATAGTGATACTATAATACAATGTGTAATTTCATTCTTGCGATTTCTAACTTGAGATTAATGCTTGCTAGCTGTGTTAAAATCATTTCAGACGTACCATAAAGAAGCCAAGGGAGCTCCACTGTCCATTCAGGAATAAATGCATTATAACGAAAAACAACCGCCGGTCATGTCAAGCCTGCCGCTTCCGTAAATGTCAGGCTATTGGCATGTGCAAAGACAGTAAGTAATGTAACTAATGAGTTTTTATAGACTGTCCTAATGTATATTTTTATATTAAAGTCACTCTAAGAAATAGGTGATGCCTTAAAAGGTTTGTTTGTCAATTGTGAGAGTGCTGGTTATTTATTGTTTAATATGCATACTATGAAAATAATAACTTCATTGGTAGAAAAACAACCAAAGTGACAAATAAATGGGTAATACATCATTTTCATGCTTTTGTTTTCTTTAAGAGCAGCCTTAGAAGAAGTGATACTGAAACAAGTTTTCATCAGTTTCAGATCAGTTTTTCTGTGGTGAAATTTAGTTTGTGTTTCCATTTTTGTGCCTGTTTAGTGGTCATGTCTGATGAAGAGGTAATGGAAAGGAGGGTTCAAATCAAAAAGAAGAAGATACTTAATGCGTCCACACAGCTTTCATCTCAACAAGAAAAAATAATTCAAGAGCTGCTCTGTGGCCACCGCAACACATTTGACTCAGCATTTTCCCGCTTCAGTGGCTTCAGGGTGTGTGAGTGACTGCATGCATGAGGTGTTCCTCATCCACTTTGTTGTTAACTAGTGTAACTGACCTTTTTTTTTCAGCCTATGGACCGAAACATCTTTCCTGTGAGTGAGTCCAAGCAGTCTACAAGCAAGGCCTTTCACCCTCTGACCAACTGCCCTAGAAACACCGGCATTACAACTAGTAAATCTACCTCTGACCCTGCATCATTCTCTTCATCCTCCTCCAGTCAACACGATTCCTTTAATAAACTAGAAAACCAAAAAGACAAGGCGGAAAACAGCAGTGTTTTCACTGCTCTTCCACATGTGGCTGACCTCACAACATACATGATCAAGGACATCATTAACTTTTCTAAAAGTCTCCAGGACTTCCGGTAACTATCTGCATCAACGACTCTTTAAATATGTATCAAAAGGCATGTTTTGATGCTTAATGCCAATTTGATCTCTTACAGGTCTCTTACCATTGGAGACCAAATATCTCTGCTGAAAGGAGCTACATTTGAAATGATGCAGATCCGCTTTAATATGGTGTTTAACCCAAAAACAAGCACGTGGGAATGTGGCCATATTACATACTGTATAGATGATGCTGTACGAGGTGAGACTACTTAACCACAAATAGAAGTGTAAAATTGTGTTGAACGCAGCTGATGATTACATACATCGTTTTTGGATACAAATCCTAAGCGGCTTGGAAAAAAAAAGGACATAGCTGCCAGTGTTTGCAAAATTAACTGTGCACCAATCTGTATCATTTGTAAGACCATAGCATTAAAAATGCTCCACAAGGCCCCGCCACAATCAAGAGGTTCAGTTTAGTGTTTCAGAATAGTTGAGCCAAGTAGCTATCACTCAAAGCAGCCACTTTCTTAAACCTCCCTAATACATTTTCTTCATTTTGCCTCATAAGTTGCTGCTTGATACTGACATGATCTATATTACAGTATGTGCAAATTTTGAAATATTTATTACTAATCTCTGAGGTTTGACTTACCTGATTATATTTTTTGATCACTTGAAGGCAACTGAAAAGAAAACAGTAGAGCTTTCGGCTATAAAACAGCAGAAAAACAGAGTATAATTAACTGCAGATGTGGGTGAGTTCATCACGTTACCCCACTAATACCATAGTGCATACTTACAATCAATCAATACAATAATACTAAATCCATTCATTTTTGGAGACAAATATGATCTGATGTTGACTGAAGAAGCAGTGACTTAGACGTGTATGTTGTCTGAGGACTCCAAGCCTCAAGTGACATTGTGAAAGTCTCAGGTATCTCAGAAATCTCTTTGATTGCAATCAGTACAACTGATTGGAAAACAGTGCATGTGTACTGACATTAAGTGTGAATATTTGCCCCATAAAAGTAAAAAGTTGATATGGAGTAGTTACTCTCTGACCTCACTATGTTTACGTTACACTGTCTGTGTTTTTAAGGCACATGCAAATTTGCAATCTGATGATCATGACATGTTTATACATGCTGTGCTCTCAGCCATGTAACATGTTCAGTCCCTTACAATTCTTACTGCATGTTTTCTATGGTGTAACATGACTCCACGAGAAACACTCACCACAATGTTGTCAGACTGGTATTATCTATTTTCAAACAAAATGTTCACATGCATTCAGCGTCCTAATGCTTCCTCTTAATGTTCCACAAAAATCTCTTATGAAAATGGATATTTAGTTTAGGTAATAGTTAAGATCACAGAGAAAACAATTTAAACAGTTTGCGGTTTTGGCATTAGTTAAGTGGTGCAACTTGTTTTCAACTAAAACACCCATAGCAAGTGTTTATTCTTCATGCTACTTTGCTGAGGAGTTAACTGGTCATACTGAACTCAAACTGGGTTAAAGTGACACCAAAAAATGCAAAGAATAAAATATGGATACCAACTCTCAGCTTTTCTCTATAGGAATGATAATAACTCATTTGAATTGACTCGTTGGTAGTCTAAAAACTGGTCATGCTCTTTTGTATTTGGTATTATGCCTGCATGTTAGTACAAAGCCTTTTATTAATATAAAAATATATTAAATTAAAAGAAAGTGATTCAGTTTTATTCGTCCACTATAACAGGAATCAGTTTAAACGAATGCCTCTATGAGCAGATAAAACTGAAAAGGGCACCCTAGTTATTCCTGCTGCTTCATATTTTCCTTACTAGTGTGAAGTCTTATTTCATTACTCCTAAATTAAAATCTTGTTAGTTTTATTTATAAGCCTTGTGTTTTGGAAAAAAACTTTAGGGAAGTTGAGACAAATCACTGCAACTTTTTTTAGAACGTGTACAAAAATATCTTTGTAAAAATAGCTGGAAAATCATGCAGCAAAGTCTTGGGACACATATGCTGATATATGTGCATGTCCCATGTATGTGGGAAACAAACTTCCCTAAATATTATCTGCAGCAGCAAAACAAAAATAGTCATTCGTGAATTGTTTTAGGTCGATCAGTCTATAGTGAAGATTAGGCTTAAAATCTTCAGAAATTCAAAAATATTATGTGTTTGGAGGTGGACAATTTTGTGAATAAAGAATGTAGCTTGTGGTTTGGAGCTGATCATCCTCACTGATTTGCTTTATGTCATGCCAATCATGGATAAGTCAACAGAATTTGTGAGTGATATGGATTTTGTGAATATTATGTTACCTGGTAATGATATTGTGGTGATTTTTGCATAGAAACACCTGCCAAAATCTTCAAAACCACTTTTTTATTTTGCTATGAAAACACATGCCTTGAGTGAATTCACTTTAGCAAGTGTCGCTTGGGAAAATGAACAGTCTGGGAAGGTGAAGAAAAGGAGAACTGAGCAGACCTCATAAACCCACTTCTCACTTCACATTGTTGCTACATTTCCTAAATCACTGACTGTCATCAGACTGTCACTGTCCTTCCATCCATGTACTGTCCCTGACTTGCTTTCCTGTGTTTGGTAGCGGGATTTCAACAGCTCTTGCTGGAGCCACTGTTAAAATTTCACCATACCCTGCGCACACTGGATCTGCAGGAGGAAGAGTATGTTCTCATGCAAGCCATGTCCCTGTTTTCTCCAGGTAGTGACAAGTTTTCATCAATTCATTCCAGTCTTTGCAAATCAATTGTTAAGGATCCCTGTAAATATTTTAACCCTACAAATGCTGTGCAGCCCAACATAAAAATGCATTTACAGATGTTTTCAGGTTAAGATGGTTTTAAATGAAAAAAAAATGTTTGTATTTGATCTACCAGACCGTCCAGGCTTGCAGCAATACAGTGTGATTGACAAGGTTCATGAAAACCTGGCCCTGATACTAAAAACCTGGATTGACTGTAAGAGAACAGGACCAGAAAAACAGTGAGTGAAATACCAAGTGCCACTGTCATTTCATTTAGTGTAAAATATTCCACGTACTGTATTTATCTACCTTTCTCTTGTATTTCAGCTTGCTGTACCCCAAAGTGATAGCCTGCTTTACAGAGATGAGAACAATGACTGAGGAGTACAGCAAACAGATCCTGCAAATCCAGGACATCCAGCCTGACACTATCTCTCCCCTCATAATGGAGGTGGTTAGTAAAAACTCCAGTATTAATTTATAATGTATCTACCACACATGAACAGCACAAACACTTCCAAATCACTGCTTTTTGTTAGTAATAAATATGTTTAATGTGCCATTTTATTTAAATGTTGTTATACATGGGTCAGAAGGGTAAAGACTGGCTTTTTGTCTTGTAATTGTCTTAAATATTGAGACCGCAAAACTGTGAAAAGAAGAATATGATTAGATGATTATTCTGTAATCAGTCTAGGTCAATTCCTGCTGATAAATACTCACTTCATCATCTAAACGCTCATCTTTCCACACTACCTGTGACAGACCAGTAGTAAGGTTACAAATTTTAGAGTGTGTTTTGTTAGCTACAGAGGCCAGATTAAACTGTGGTGGAATTGTCCTTAGAGAGAGAGTGAACGTTCTAAGTAACAAAGTGATGATGCTCTTGTTTAGTCTTGTGTTTTGATGTCTTTATGTTACACTTACTGTAAACCAGTGGTTCTCAAACTATGAGACTGACCCCACTGGTGGGCTGCGGAGCCACTGCAGGTGGGTTGCAGAGAACCAGGTGAAACACATGATGTGAAACTAAGGTGAATGGATATGGGGATTTTAGGAAAAAGTAATAAACAAGAGTTTGCTGATGCTGTTGTGCTAATGATATGCACATTTATTTAAGGAATATTCATTATGGAGCCTTTTTTTTTTTGTTTCTGATTGATAAAAGTGTGGGGTGTGGCCTTTATTCAGCTTCAGAAGTGAGCCATGGCGGGAAAATCCTGAGAACCTCTGCTGCGAACAAAGGTGAAAATAAGATAAATACTGCCCCACTGTGGCTATTCTTGTTCACAGCAACTTTGAGGCTGGTCTGCCCTAATAGCATTAAAACAGTTCTGTCATTTGTAAGTATCAAATTTGCTTCTGTGTTGATCAGTTTATATTTGCTTAAATAAAAACACAGGCCCCACAGTAGAAACAAGGAAACAAACAAAAAATCAGTTCACCATTCATTATTAAGACTCACATGTTCTGTTTTGTAAATACTTTTTCCATCTCTGTTTTTGAGGACAGACCCAATCCTTCTCTGTTTGGCTAGATGTTTTGAAGGGTTTCTTTCTTAACCAATGAAAGAATTCTGTGAATACCCACTTTAGCTGTCTTCCATGGTCTTCCATTACTGAGCTGCTCAGTGCATTCTTTCTTTTTAAGAATATTCCATATTTTTTGTTTTTTGGCCTCTCAAAGTTTTTGCTGTATCTCTGATAGGTTTATCCTGGTTTTTCAGCCTAATAATGGTCTCCTTCACTTGCAGTAACATCTTGTTGGACCTCATATTGAGAGTTTCAGTGAACAGCTACTAAATCCAAGTTCACCACTTGAAATCAAATTCTTTGTTTGTTGTAGAACAATGAGGGAATGGGCCTCACCTGGCCATGAAACTGCTTGTTGGTCAAGTGTCCCTTTACTTTCGAGCCTCTGAAAATGAGGGCTGTATAAAAATGGTGGAAATACCTAAACGGTTAATGCAGTTCTTTCATCAAACCCCATGAATTAAAGCTGAAAGTTTGCACTTCAGAGACATATTTTCATAAAATTCACAGTTTTATCCATTTCACAGACAATTAAAATTGATCAGATGATTTTTTAAAGAATTATCTACATTTTTGCATATATATCTATTATTAGCAACTTTTAGTCCTCTGCATCAATCTCCTGGCATGACTGTTAATCCAAGTTAATACTTTTTGTAAGGCTTATTGATCATTAGAAAAATACTTTTGCAATTGTGTTGCACAGCTGAAAACCATTGTACTAACAAGGGAGCAAAAAAGGAGCATGGCATTCTTTAGGTTAGTTTAGTATCTGAAGCATTAGCAATTCTGTATTTGCTTATAGGTTCTAAATGGCCAGAAAGATAACTTTTTTAGAGACCTTAGAAAGGAAGGCTATTCAATGTGAGAAATTGCACCAAAACTTAAAACCTCTTACCTTGCTGTTAACTACTTCCTTCAGAGAACAGCACAAACTGGCTCTAACAAGGACAGAAAAGGGACAAAGAGGCCCCGGTGCATAACTGTGCAAGAAGACAAATATCTGAGAGTGTGTAGTTTAAAACAAAGATGCCTCACAGGTCATCAACTGGCAGCTGTACTGAATAGTACCCATCACACACCAATGTCAGAATCAATAGTGGAGAGGTGACTTCAGGATGCTGAACTTCATGGCAGCATTGCCAAGAAAAAGTCACGTCTTGGACTGGCCAATAAAAAAAAAGACTGAATGGGCAAAATAGCACAGACACTGGAAGACTGGAAAAAAGGTGTTGTGGGCAGATAAGCCCAAGTTTGAGGTCTTCAGATTAAACAGAACTGTTGGGAGATGCAAAACAAATGAAAAGATGTGTGATGGTCTGGTGGGTTTTAGAGGTGGTAAAATAGGAGATTTGTACAGAGTGGAAGGAACTTTGAGGGGGGAAAGCTATCACAAGATTTCACAACACCATGCCATAGCCTGTGAACAGCATTTGATTGGGGCCAGTTTCATCCTACAACAGGATAATGACCCAAAACACACCTCCAAAATGTGTCAGCAATATTTAAAGAATAAGCAGTCAGCTAGAATTCTAAACCAGCCACAGGGGCCCACAAGCCAGTGTAGTCCTAGTGCTGGTCCCAAGCCTGGGTAAATGGTGAGGGTTGCGTCAGGAATGGCATCCGGCATAAAAACTTTGCCAAATCAAATATGCGGATTCATAACACGACTTCCATACCAGATCGGTTGCGGCCCGGGTTAACAACGACTGCCTCCGGTGCCGTTAGCCAACAGGGTGCTGGTGGAAACTATGCTACTGTTGGCCGAAGACCAAGGAGGGGGAGAGGGGGAAAGCGTGTTAGGAGGCAGAGAGAGAGAAGGAAAGGTAGGAGGGTGGGGGTGAGAGTAGGGACTTGAAATGTAGGGACTATGACTGGTAAAGGGAGAGAGCTGGC
>VUQH01056183.1:0-14762 GCA_015106775.1 Etroplus canarensis | reverse complement strand
GCCTTTCTTGTGTACTGTTTTTGCATTGTTTGCATTGCATTGCATTGTTGCAACTATTGCACATGTTGCACACATTGCACTTTATTCATTTATCTATTTTTTTTAAATCTTTTAAACTTAGTTTTTTTTTCTACAGTTAAAAATTTATGTCTCTGTCACATGTCATATGTTTACATGTTTATATGTTGCTCCAGGTCCTGGAGAAACACTATTTCATTTCACTATGTTCTGCGTCAGCTATATGTGGTTGAAATGACAATAAAGCTCTCTTGAATCTTGAATCTTGAACATATGAATGCATAATCCCTGTGTGACAAAAGCCCAGGATTCAGGCCACTCAGAAGCCCCCATTTCTGAAAATGTTTATACTCAGAAGGTCCACCTGCTTGCTTATCAGACAATCTGTTTGAAAGGGTCAGCCAATCAGAAGTTAACTCAAAGGGAGACCAGCCAAAACAGCTTGTGAATCATGGAAAGATGCTCTAGTAGAGACTAAGAATAAAAATACGGAGTTGGAAATAAGCATTATAAGTCCCCTTTAATGTTGAGTGTAGCCATTAGCTAGATAAAAAGCTTGACTTCAGTCAGCAGTCCCTGCAGTGCAAACACTGCAAGTTTTTACACTCTTATGTTCAGCATTAATGTAATGCACGTCATACGGAGTGAGCCAGTCATAGTTTTTCAGCCTCATCTAGTTATTTTGGGCTATAAAAAATTTCGACTTTAGAATATTAGTCGTAGTTTGACCTGTTTATCCTCACCCTTCACTGAGACTCATCTGGGACTGGAAAGGACTGTTGCCCTGGCTGTGGCCCAAACTGCAGCTCTCCTCACAGCACAGAGATGGGATCAGATGTACTGGACCTGGACATCACAAGCAGGCACACATCTTAACACAAACATGAATTCACCCAATGCTTATTGTTGGTCATAGTGTGTAATTCTTTCAGTCTGAACTGTCTGAAGTGCAACTTACCACAGGTGTGTCCAGGCCCCAGGTGACACTGGCAGCAGGGTCTCTGTGGAAAGTCATGGAGCCAGCGGGCATCCAAGCAGGAGAGCTCCGCCCCGCTGTAGGGACAGTCTTGAGACCTCAGAGAGGCTGCTGAGAAAAACGTGAAGACAGTCACTCCCTGGCCCAGTACACAGACATCTCCTGAAGTTATTACCTTCTTAGAAAGGGCTCTTTGCAAATGTTTTATGAATTGCAACAACTGTCTTTGTTAAAGGTTTTCCAATTTTTTTAAAAAGCCTCATGGGTCAGTTACAAGCCACCTATTAACAACTTTATTAAGTAATGGCTGTCCAGCATTTCTAAATGCATTTCTACCACATACGGCAACCAAAAATTTGGTTTCATCATGGCTGGTAACTGACACACAACTTTTTCATAACCCTTGATTAAGGATGCATCACTGAAAGGTGGTACTTTAGTAATATTATAGAAATAATACTTTACAGAAATCAGTTCGGTATGGCTTTGTTTGACTTATGGCTTCCGTCAGGTGAGATCCTTATGACTCCAGTTGTGGTGTTTATCTGACTAGACTTACAAGCTCTCTTATATGTTGGGAAATGCCTTACAACCCTCAGGTCCATGAGGCCGATTAAAATTCCTTTGTATAATTTTAAAAGACAACTGTTAGCGTTCTGGTTTGTTGAAGGGTGGAGTGCATGTTTCCACTGGCTGAAACTACTGACAAAATACTTAACTTGAGCTTTCACTTTACACCACTTGTGTGTGGAAAACAAAAAAACAACGCACAACTGGTAACGCCTTGGTAATTTCTATCGTGGATCGAGCGTAGCAGGGTAACGTGATGTCATTAATTTTTTGCCCCGGGACGTTTCACGTATTGAGACATTTTTGGCCTCAAGAATGCAACTCATTATATGAGTTCCCACAAATATGCATCAACAGGGTTTAATAAAGCCAACACTGCACCCTGTTTGTGCAGTTAACTAAAGGAGCAATGGCATTATGTTCATGCAGCCTTATTTAAAGCACTTCATGTATGTATATATGCATATATATGCACAGCTTGTGCAGTGGATCAAAAATTTCATCCGCAAAGGACTACAGACTATGGCTTCTACAGAGCTGCCTTCTCAGCACGTCTCAAAGCACATGTTTTAGATAACTTATCACAATCTTATCTACGCTGTTTGATGTTGTATAACTAAATCAGTTTTGGAACACGGATGAGCTTTCCTTTGTTTTTGGAAATCTTGACTAGAGTACATATTGTACAAGAAATTTATTGACTGTGCACTGAAAGCCCAGCACCTGATGTGAGTGTTCAAAGTCCAGGCACATGCAGCCCTGGTTTGCAGAACCAGTCGCAGAAGTGCATGAAAAGTTTTTCTAGCACTAAAATATGAACCTTAGTTTATATGTTTGCCTTGGCTTAAATAAAGGAATATTTCCACATCCTACTGATTAAGCCCAGCTCTTATTTTGATGCTTCTTTTGGCCACGAGAGAATGTGAGAGATGCTCTTTCAAAGCATCAGGACTGACCACTGGGCTTCTTCTCCAGCAGCTGCCTCTTGCAGTAGATGACACACAGGACAAGCAGGGCCAGCAGCACTGTAGCGAGCGCGCTGCAGATGACCGCAGCCAGGGCCATGTCCCGCGGACTGGTCACTGGCCGAGGCAGCGCCACCAGATTCACACGCCCACTGCCTGTAGGGGAAGTGGAAAGGAGAGGTATGGAAAGTACAGTTTAACAGCAGGGCAAGAAATAGTCACTGATGACAGTAGACCCACACAGCTTATTGCAAGGTGGAGAATGCTGTTAATATTAGACCAAAGAAAACTGAGTTGAGAATTTTAAACACAACAAAGGGCTAAAAAAAACACACACATGATGATACCTTTTGCTTCATACTATCCAACATTTCTCAGCCAGTCAGAATCTGGTAACATGAGTAATGGGTAATAATACTTTTTGCCTCAAGTGAGTCATCCCTATGTAAGAGTCTAATGAAATAAGCAGGAGGTTAAAGCAAAATCTGTCTGTGTCTCATGCTCTGCAGAAGATGATTTATAGACATTTCCTCCCTCCACCCTCCAGGTTCCCCTCAAACAGTGTTCAAATCGAGAGGCAGACATATTGCTCTGAAACAGGCCACATCTGAGTGTGTGTGACAGAAACTGTCACTGAGTGTGCCGTTACCGCTCTCCTCCTGCCTGAGGGGAAACTTGATGTTAGTGTTTGCTCTCACCTTCATGACTTTTAACATACATACTCACATTGGCATGCAGGCATATAAAGAATGCGGCTCAAGTTCACACAAATACAGTGTTAGGGTTAAATGTGGCTTAATGTTTTGTGAAAAACAATTTGGCTTTTGCTACGTATAATTATCTTTCCAAACAATCCAGAGAGATGAATATGCAGTACATGCTTCAAACATGGACTAAAAGCAGCAAGATTTAAACCTGCATTCATGTTTTCTAATACTGTTTAAAGCTGCTTTAAATGCCATTTTTGCCCATTTTGTGCAAATGTGTTGGCAAACTGTAAACATAGAGCTATAGCAATAGCACTCACTTTGCAGTGGTGCTTTTTGCCAACTCCCAAGCAAAATATCTGACTATTAAGCTGTTGAGGGCCCCATTTCTCCAACTAGCCTCTAATTCTGTCTTTCCTTCTGGTGTTCATCAGACATATGGTTAGTACAATCGATGGGAGAGTTGAGATTTCAACCAAAGCAGCAAAAAAAACTCCAAAGCACTGTGTTTTGCAGAGTCAAGTGATGGCTATTGGTGTGATGTTTACTACATGGAACCCTTTTCACATTATATGCAGACGATTTGTTTATAGTTTTATATAAAAAAATGAAAATTTCTGTCTGAAACAAACTGTTTTAGTTCCTTTCCCCTCAATTTGAGCAAAGTTTCTTCTAATTGGCTGCCTCTAGTAAACAAAAAGTTTGAACAGCAAGTGGAGGGAGCTGCTGTGCCAGAGATGACCCTATTAGGCATATCCACTTTCTTTGACATCATACAGAGCCAAGAATAGAAAAAACATATCAGAAACCAAATATGTACAGTAGTCTGAAGCTTTTTTGTTCATACACTGCCCTCAGTATTTGAAATTTTAGCCATTTTTAATATGAGCATCCATCAGTATATTAGTGCATATACAGCGTAAGACAGAACATACAAAAAAAAACCCCCACAATAGATCCACTTTAAAATGAATCACTGCATACACAAACAAACAAAAAATGTTTTTAAATTATGTTTAGCCCAGTGGTTTGTAAGGCTTTTTGGCATGCCCCACTTCAGAAGACGAAAAAAAGTTTGCACCCCACACCACATAAAAATGCACATACCACACCCCAGAATTTTATCAATCATTAACAATAAAAAAGGATCAGCATTGAATTTTACTTAAAAAGGCGCATATTATCAACACATTAGCATCAGCAAACAGCTGATTGTTTCTTGCATATAAAATCATATCTATTCAGTGTAATTTCACTTAGTATTTTTCACCTAGGTGCCCATGCCCCACCAGTGGGGCCCACCCCACAGCCTGAGAACCACTGGTTTAGCCTATAACATTACACTTTAATGTTCATGCATGTTAGGTGTGTACTTTACCTCAAATTTATAATGATACATTAGTAATGACATTTGATTTTTAACACATAACATAAAATAAAAACTGCACTGCATCTTCTGTTTCTGAAGGTTGGGACTGCTGGGATAGGCAACATTTTTTCATAACCCCTGGTGGATCTACTTGGATTACAAAACCAGCAGTATCTGCAACACCACATTCTCAATCCTCAGATCGAGATTAATCACAGCAATACACAGAGACAGTCTGTCACTCCTCAGACATCCTGAGTGATGAGATATCAGAAGGGAGAGCAGCTTGTGTAACATTCAAGCTGCACGTCCCACATCAGGTTGCAGCTTTAAGAAGGAGTTGGTGGAAAAGCAGCAGTGTACATAAATTCTTAAACTGTATGACACTTCTGTCTGAGTTCATGTACAACTAGCTTAATATCAGGGTTTCTCATTAAGAGTATTTAACTATAGTTTTCCTGATCAGTGTTGGTTTATACAGTAAAAGTAAGCCTGTGTGGATCTGAGGCAGACTGACCGTTTATCAAACGTATGACTATATAATGAATGAGTTTTTGTTTGAGAAAATCTTTCTTTTTTTCTCCGTTAACTCTGCTGTTTGCTTTTCAGTGTATTACTCATAAAGACAACTGGTTTCAGCCTTTTCACTTCTAAGAGCTCTTTGTTATGCAATGTAAACATTGCTTTAAGTTTGGGGAGTTTTTTTATGTGGACAGATAGGGGATAGGGGTATTTTAACATTCCTTCAAAGAGAGAGGGGATGAAAAAAAGAGAAAAACTCCAAGCGGAGTTACAAACCTCACTTTGACCCCGAGGGCATAATAAAGGATCCGTTTGATACAAGCACTAAGAAGACTGTATTGTCAGAAACGTGACTTATAACTTATTAACAAAATATTCCCACATTCCAGCACCATAACTGCAACAGACAACAAGGCACACACACACAAAAAAAAAATCACACTTTATATAGCGGTATTTGTAATCGATGACTCTGTGAAGTGAAGCAGATAAGTTTGTCTTTGCATTCAATCTCTCTGAACAATGAGTTTTACCTGCTCATAAATAAACACTGAATCGCAGTGGAGGTGAATAGGGTAATTATTTAAACATGTATCACAATGAAACTTCCCCAGCTGATATTAAAATTCTCTCAATTTGAATTAATACAAATTTTCAAAAAATTTACATTTAATAATGAGACATCATTTACCTAAGTATGTTCAAAGTTGCAAACTTTTCCAGAGTAGATTTTTTGAATACTGGTTAAAACTGGTTAAGTTCTTGTTTCATTTTACTGACATGTTATATTTAAAGCTTTAGTAGAGGGGATTTTCAGCAACCTCTTTTTAACATTAAATAAATGCAGCAGGAAAAAATATTCTCCTTATTTTAAGGAGCAAAATGTTCTATAATCTATACCCTGAATGATACATAAACAAATCCTTCTGTAAACACTTTCATGATATGGACAGGAATACAACTGGGATGTTTGATGTTTCTCACATTCACCAAACCTGAGAAAACAGCTCAGATGTCTACTATAGATATCTACTATAAAAACAGATGTCTACAATAAAATTCAATCCATTTTTATTGTAGACTAGTATTTATGCAAAAAATATTTTTATTGATACTTCCAGGACAATCCCCATGTGATTATGTGCTGTAAGACAATTATTATCACTACTCTATCTCTCCCCTGACCTCCTCTGTACATACTGACAACAATTTGAACCAAATTTTGATTAATCTCTCCATAATACATGTTGCCACTGATTTTCAGTCCAGTTCTTGTGTAATTTGCCGTACCTCAGCCTTTTCACCCGTTTACTTAAGAAAGGCTTATTTATAGCCACCCTATGACTGAGGCCATTTCTGATGCAGTTTCGGTGAACAGTACAGTAGATGAATCAAATGAAGGCCTACATGAATCTCTCAGGTCTTATGTTAGGTCTTTGCTGGATTTTTTTTCCTATTTCTTAAGAACATGCCTATCAGATACCATTCATCTGCTGCAGGTAGTTATTTAGGACTGCCACTTCTTCTTTTGTCCTCCACTTGTCCAGCTTCCTCATATTTTTAAGAACACACTGCACACCATGCTGAGATATGCAAAGTTTTCAGCTAATAGCTCTTTGGGAATCACTTTATTGGTGCAAAAATACTGTTTTATGGCTGTCAAACTGTGCACTCTTTAGCATCTTTTTGAGATTCATCTAAAGAAATGGGAACAACTTTTGTGTTTTTGCCACAAGCTTATAGTAACAGCACTGGCTCAACCCTTGTGCAAGATGCTTAATTTTTTTCTTTTTGCTTGAATGATTCATAGGTCAGTATTAAGTGTCTTAACAAGTGAAAAAAGTCCCCTTAAAATATTCAGGCACAAGGACTGGACTGAAAATGAGTGAAAATGCAGCCAGTGTCCAAAGAAACACTTTAAAAGGCCTTCAGAAAGCCTGGAGAACTATTGCTCAAAACCGATTTTAAAAATTACAAGAAAGTCAGGCTCTTTGGATGCAAAATTTAAAGAAATGAAGGGTAGCATGAGACTTTTACACAGTACTGTATGGTTCAAGATTCTAAAAAAAATCTTAATTTTATGTCCAAATGATGTCTTATTATAATGATAAATTCCACAATTGTCTTCTAGAAAAAGTGCAGTAAAATATGCTGTATAGAAAATCTATATTCTTTCATAAAAACTGTGTATTAGTCTTCACACTTGAGCTGTAATACCAACATGTTTTGTGTTTAATGAGTTATGTCACTGATCTCTTTGCATTGTATCAGACGTCTGACTGTTATGTTTAAACTCGCTCTTCATTGTCAAGGTCAAATTCAGCTCATCCGAGGTGAGCAGCACAAGGCAGCCTGTTATCGGAGACGCAGCAGCTGCAGCAAATAGACCAACACTGGTCCATTGAAGGAACCTCACCTGCTGATATTATCTCCACACAAACCAGACCAATAAACCACAGTCTTTCATAGCCTGCTGACTTCATGGAATGCCACAGAGTCCAAATAAAAGGAGCACTTCTTTACACCTCTGAAGGCTCTTTGACTTTGTGTCTGTGCAAACGATTTCAAGCACTTCTTCAGGAGAGCTGACTGAAGTCCTTTTTTTGGTGTCAGCAGATCTGAAGTCTTTTCCAATGGTACTAAATCTAAGTCTAAATAGATTATGTGGTATAAAATTTAAATTGTAGGGATGAAGATAATCTTAGAGAAAGGATGCTAATGAACTATTTCCATAAGCTGTTTTTTCTAACATTATGAATTTCTAAACATATTTAAATACGCAGCTGAATGAATCTATAACCAAATATTTTAGCATTTTCACACTTTGGTTATAGATTCAAAGATTTGGAAATGCAGCAGCTTCAGTGCCTTTTTTGATTTGTTGCCATTTCAGACTGAATAGGAAATACAAGAATTCAGTTCAAGGAGATGCACATCTTCTCATCTGTTATTCCATCAAAGGGTTGATTATGAATTCCGTTTTCATCATCTAATATAGGATGGAAGTCTACTTCTCCAGATGCTAGTATAATAACCAGCTGTTTTATTAGTTTCACCTGTTTAACTGCTACTTAATGCAAATATTCAGTCAGCCAATCACATGGTAGCAATTCAATGCATTTAGGCATATAGACACAGCCAAGATGACCTACTGAAGTTCAAACCAAGCTTCAGAATGGGGAAAAAAGCTGATTTAAGTGACTTTGAAAGTGGCATGGTTGTTGGTGCCAGGTGGGCTGGTCAGAGTATTTCAGAAACTGCCGATCTACTGGGATTTTCCCTCAAAACCATCTCTAGGGTTTACAGAGAATGGTCCAAAAAAGAGGAAATATCCAGTGAACGGCAGTTCTCTGGGAAAAAATGCCTCGTTGATTGCAGAGGTCAGGGGAGACACACTCCTCAGAGCTGATAGGAAGGCAAAAAAAAAAACTCAAATAACCACTCAACCAAGGTATACAGAAGAGCATCTCTGAATGCACAACATGTCGTTCCCTAAAGTAGATGGGTTACAGCAGTAGAGGACCACACCCAGTGCTGTTTAGGTCAGCTTAAAATAAGAAATTGAGGCGACAGTTTGCACAGTCTCACCAAAAGTGGATAATAAAAGACTGGTCTGATGAACCTTGATTTCTGCTGCGACATTCAGATGATAGGCTCAGGATTTGATGTAAACAACATAAAAGCATGGATCCATCCCACTTTATATCAACAGTTCAGGCTGCTGCTGCTGGTGGTATAATGGTGTGGAGGGTATTTTCTTGGTACACTTTAGGCCCTTTTGCATCAACTGAGCATTGTTTAAATGCCACAGCCTACCCGAGTATTGTTGCTGACCATGTCCATCCCTTTGTGACCACAGTGTACCCATCTTCTCAAGGCTGCTGCCAACAGGATAATGTGACATATCATAAAGATCAGATCATCTCAAACTGGGTTCTTGAACATGGCAGTGAGTTCATGTTACTCAAATGGCCTCCACAGTCACCAGATCTCGAGCTAATAGAGTACCTTTGGGATGTGGTGGAACAAGAAAGTCGCATCATGGATGTGCAGCTGACAAACCTGCACAACAATTCAATGTTATCAGGTCAATATGGACCAAAAGATCTAAGGAATGTTTCCCTCACCTTGCTGACTATATGCCATGAAGAATTAGGACAGTTCAGAAGGCAAAAGAGGTCCAAGACAATACCAGTAAAGTGTACCTAATAAAGTGACTGGTGAGTGTATATTTCACACAAAAACACTTTTTCAAGGCTCATTTTGATCTTTTAGTAGATATGACATACTCCAGTGTAATTCAGATGGTATTATTATAGATAAGGTATAGGAGGTAACAAATGAAATCTCCACTTTGCTTCTTTTTTCATTTGTAACTGGTTGTGCCTGCTGAAGTGATTTATAAATCTAAAAGCATAACACCCAAAGTGTTGTGTTGGTGTTAAAACATTTTACTGTCATCACTTCTCATAATGTGGAATCATCAAGCATAAATTTTACTGTGAGGTTGCGGTTCGATAATTGCATGATATCTCAATTAAGACAAACTGTTCTGCAGTTTTTCCAGATGCTGATATTTGCACTCTCATGAATATACTGGAAGCTTTAGTTTGAACTGGTTCTCTACTTTGTGCAAATTGTGGAAGGAACTGATTATAAGAACTGGCTGCAACAGTGTATTGAAGAGCTTTCTTTGCTTTATTTGATGGAGCATCAGAAGTTCTGCTGGATCATATTTCCTTTGTCTAGTCTCTATCACATGCTTAACAATAGCATGTACAAATAAGTGGTGGTAGCAGGAGGTAGCAACAGTAGTCCCATTTATCACATTCCCTAAAATATAAGTAATATTATAGAATAACTGAGTTTTATGGCTGACACCATAAAAAAATAAAACGGCAGAAATTCCTGTTTGACTTTGTCTACATCCATTCTGACACTGTAATAAATGTGATACAGGGACAAGCAACAAAGAGCAGGTAGCATTCTTTCAGCGCATGTGTGTGTGTGTGTGTGTGTGTGTGTGTGTGTGTGTGTGTGTGTGTGTGTGTGTGTGCTCGCGCGCGCGTGTGTTTTTTTGCAGTTTGAGCAGTCAGTTCATTCTGTTCAACTTGAATGGTCTGCTTGCCCTCTTGATCCAGCACTTGTATTTTCTGTGATATTTTTCCATTAGCTACTTAACTTGTGATTGAGTAACCCTGCCCAGGCCTGGTGTTATGGTCTGCCTCTGTTCACCTACTAAACTTACATGCCACAAAATGGAATATCTGTAGAATAGTTACAAACAATTCTAACACTTAGAAAATGAAATAAAACAGATAAATAAAAATTACAATTTTAGCATATGATTTCTGGATATTTTTATTCTTATTCTTATTACAACAGCTCTATACATGAAAAACAATCTGAGCTGCACCTTTGCTGGTTTGGACAGAGTCAGCAGAGCTGGAAAGTAATAAAATACATGTACTTTGTTACTATACTTAAGTAGGATTTTCAGGTATCTACTTGAGTGTTTATTTTCCTGATATTTTTAACTTTTTTTCCCTACATTTTAACACAGATATCTGTACTTTCAACTAGTTACATTTTCAAAATAGGCTTGTTATTTTCAGTTCAGTGCATTTGAGGGGAGTTTCTGATTATTTCATGCCACTGTGTGCCCAAACCTAAATGGAGGGAACGATAACACAAAACTATTGGTATATCCATTATCAGTGCTTGTCATATGCAACAGACACAAAAGACATAGAGATGAAAAGACAAAAAACATACATTTATGTATCATTTATTGCACTATACTCTTTTTTTTGTTTAATTGTGTAAGCAAAATAATCCATCTACAATGTAGGCAACAGCAAATGAAGCTAGTTATTTAATCTGCTTTTTCTTTCTCTGCCTGTGTTCATCAAGGATGTTCAAGTTGAATAAATTCATTAGAATGACTAATAGAAGTTGAAATGAAATTTCTATTCCCTTGTATTAATATTGTTTTAATAATATTAATATTATAATAATATAACATGAGGTTTAGTTAGCTTTGCACAAAAATAGCTGGTAAAAATGTCCTTCAAAGAGCTACTTTTAACTTTTATACTTTAAGTACATTTCACAGCATGTGCTTTCTACCAGAGTCTTTTTAACACAAGTACTTCTACTTGACTAATGAATGTGTGTACTTTTTTCTCCTCTGCCAGGCTTAGAGATCAGTTTGATACCTATAAATGTTTTCATAATACTAGAAGAATTTGCGAGTAAGAACTGGTGTGTTCTATGAGAAAATGGTAAAATGCTTATTTTAAATTTGGAGTTTGAAGGACATATCTTGTTTTTTGTTCCCTTGAAGCTTTTAAAGCTCAATATAAAACAAGGGCAAAGGTTCAGTAATGTGAATTTTGCACAAAGTGGGAACATGAAAAGGTATCAATAGGAAAATTGTGATCTGTTCATAATACACCCTGCTTCTCGCCCTATCTCAGCTGGAACTAGTTCCAGCTGTTGTTAGGAGGACCTTTCATCCTATAAATGCAAAAGAATTAAGGACCCCTATGTCCTCTTTTATACACAAAATCTCATAAAGGAAAAATTATGCCACACATCCTGGTCAAAGGCAAACAGTAGATTTTTGAAAAAATAATGAAATATAATGAAGAGGTTCCACACAAGTTGCGTAACCTTTGAAAACTGAGATGTTGGGACTTTTGTAAACACAGCTTTATTTGGAGGTGTTTATAAATGGCTGTCTGAATCTGACTGTGTTTCTGTCCTCGAACTTAGCCACCAACTGCACCAACACAATTCTCAGTGGACACCAAACATTGGCAGGATAAGGAGGAGAGTGACTAGAGGGAAATGAGGAAGATTAAAAAAGAGGAGAAAGAGAAAATGAAAAAGAAACAGAAGAAAAAATAAAGGAAAGAGAAACTGCAAGGTTAGAAACAGAGAGAGAAACAATGAAAAGGAATGAGTGAGAGAGAAAATCAAGGTAACAAAAGAATCAGAAATGAGCAGCTTATGAGCTTAGCTGGAATTAGAAACACCTCATTTTCCAGTGAAACCATCTCAGCTACAGCTGTACACAGACAGAAGACAGAAGAGCCTTATGCTCAGAGAACAATGAAGCACTTTCATCATTTGTATCCCACTCCACTGACACTTATTTATTAGTTTGTCTTGGCCACTCAGTCATTACTATAGCCTCTGAGGATTTCTTAGATTATCAAACAATAAGTGGAGCAAATTGATATTGAGGTGATCCTAATCAGCAGCAGTTCTGTCAAAACTTCAAAAAATGTAAGCAACAGAGGTAAAACTTTTCAGTCTCAAGGGAACAGATATGCCTGCACACGTCAATGAAAATCTTCACAATAAGGTGATTTTAAATCATTCATTTTTCCCACCAGTTGTCTCTCTCTCTCTCTCCTGCCAGTGATACTGAAACAACAGAGATATTAAACTGGTGAGCTACCTCATGGGTGATTAGTTTGAACAAAGCGGCTGCAACAGAAGTAGAACCCATTTCACAGATGGGTCAGAGGTATACTGTATTTATAGAAGTCAACATTCTGCCATTGCTCTTTTGTGCTTTAACTTTTCCAAATCCCAAATCTCTAAGCAATAGACGTCTAGACAAAATAATAAAATATAGGCATCAGTGGGTTGAAATATGTTTTTGCAAAAGCACAGACTAATTTTACATCATCTAATTTTTTGGTATATTTTCTGAGAGAGAACACAAGTGATGAAAGGAGGAGGTAAGTGAAAATGAGAGGAAATGAGCAGATGGAAGAAAAACTAGGTAAGAATCAGGAGATAGGAGATGAAATGAGTAAAGCTGGGAGGACCACAGAGGAAAGGATCATAGATCAGAAAAAGAGAAGAGAGAGGAACCTGTCCGCAGAGGAGCTTTGCTTCTGAGAGTCAGGGAAAGAGAAATGAATAAAAAAAAAGATCGCAGCAGAGTCTTAAAATCTTTTTCTTCCTTTTATCCTGAAACTCTCCTTCAATCTCACAAGAGGAGAGGAAGCAGGGAGGGTTCACTAAAATGTCACAGGAGGAGAGAGGAAAAAAAATCAGATGAGAAACTGCCAAGTCAGATGAGAGAAAATCCTTATCTAATGTATGCTTTCTAAACTCATCCTTCCTTTGGCAAAAAAAAAAACAAAAAACGAACAAACAAAAAAAAAAAATCATTTCAGTTTTATTTTTGTTTGATTTTTTTCTTTTACCTGTGCAGGAAAACTTGCTTCATAACCTCATTTTTACCTCTCCTTTTTATCTTACCCCAAGCAACACAGTAAGGATTAAGTCAAATGGAGATGATTAAAACTAAACTGTGTTTACAAGTGAGGGAAAAACTATGGATAGACACATGTGATCCAAAGATTAAGTATTCATCAACACAGACACTTAGATTGATCAACTGCAACTTTAAAACCGACTGCTTGATATTGTGTAACTCAGACTCATTAAGGTGTGGATGCAGGTTCTGTGGGGATTCTCTGTGAGTATGTTAGCTGCAGGTCCTTCAGGTATTTTGGAGGTGAGCAATGTTTAGGTGGGTGGTATGTATTAAAGTAACATTCATGTGAATTCTATAATTTCCTAGAAGACCATTGCACTGTAACGAGATGTTCAATGTTATTTACTTCACCTGTTAGTGGTTTCAACATTGCAGCATTGGTGTAGTTTCATGGTTTTGTTTTGGACATGCCCCAACTAAAGCTAGGGTTGAGGTTGAATGTTACAATACTTTTTGTATTAACTGGAATGAATGTACTTCTTTTATTGCTTGCTGTGCTTTTGATGATCATGATTTCAGCAGTAAATTTAATACTCATGAATTTCCAATATCATTGCTTTCTTGTATTATTTGCAGCAGCAGTGTTACATATTACATTTTGATGCAATTTATGATCACGATCACCTGTTGATCTGATAATGTCTCTGACTGGAGCAGGTTCGGCTCAGTTGATCCATTTTGTGTGGAAGTAGAGTTGAGTGACCCATAAAATGCTTGCTTTTATGTGAGCCTGTACAGATCCTGAAGCAGAAAGCCTGGGTTGACAAAGAAAGTCGATAACCACCTTTGTCTGACTGAGGTTTTAGGTTTTGTCAAGCCAGTCAATGCAAATAAAGCTTGGTTATGTTGAACTTGCTTCATAGTTCACCCCTCAGCTCAACCCTTTACCTCCTCTTTTCTCAAATCAGCACCCTGTACTATGAAGCAAGTTTAATATATGAGGGATATACTTCCTTTGTGTGGTTTCACTTAACACTTATCAGGCTAAGCAGTCACATGAAGGTGGTCAACTTGTTAAATCAATCCAGGGTTTCCAAATCTAGCCATGAGAATGTTTACATGTAGAGGTGGCACTGACAGTATGAGACCAATCACAAACAGTTTACTGGCAGCAGAGCAGCTACTTTTACAAATAAAGATAAAACTTTATTTTAAAAATTTGAAAAAGTCAAATACAGGCTCAAAGTAACATGGCTGCTACTCACAGCAATGTGAATGTCTATAATAGGAAAAGTGCTGTACAGTAATATATAGTATAGTAATAAAAGTTCCATATAAGTGTGTGTGTGTGTGTGTGTGTGTGTGTGTGTGTGTGTGTGTGTGTGTGTGTGTG
>VUQH01056182.1:0-16803 GCA_015106775.1 Etroplus canarensis | reverse complement strand
CTGAACACACTCATGACATTCTTTCTACAATGGAAATCAAATATTCTTCAGCAAGTTCTTCCCAACTCTGTTGCAGAATTTTCCATAAATGTGTGGCACTTGTAGGTTGCTTTGCTTTCACTCTTCTGTCCAGTTTATCCAAAACCAGCTCAATAGGGTTCAGGTCTGGAGACTGTGTGTTACGGTTTGTGGTTTTTGGTATTGTGGGACTAGGTTTTGTTTAATTCTAGGATGTTTGGTTTTCCTTTTTTCTGTCTCATTCTTGTTTCTATTCAGTTTGGTTGCATCCCCTTTGCTGTGTGCCTTATGTTTTACTTTCATTGTTCCTGCCCCAGCTCATGTTTAGTTATTGGTTCTTTGTGTCTTCCTCACGTTTTCCAGTATTCAGCCTCATTGTCTCTGGTCTCGGTGTGCTGGTTCGTGTTTCCCTCAAGGCTTGATCTACCTCCACTGCTGCAGAACAGCTTTAAGTTGTTAACTTATTGCTTGTTCCCTGAAAAAGGCCTTCTTGTATAATTCTGAAATGTACATTATATTTCAGATTTAGGTAACCTTACTTTTTTAACCTCTGGCAGATCATCACCTCTTTGTGTCATTTCAAGCTATTCACTGGACATGAACTGCTTGAATTTTAATAAAAAAACTGAAAAATTGGGGTGTTCTAAAACTTTTGACTGGTAGCGTACGCATCAGGAGCAATTTAGGGTTCAGTGTCTTGCCCAGGGAAACTTCAGCATGGGGACTGCAGAAGTCAGGAATTGAACCACCAACCCTCTGGTTACAAAGTGACCTGTTCTACCTCCTGAGCCGCAAACCTTATGAAAGCATTAACCCGAACCCAAACCTGAAGACAGAATCTAACCATTGAGCCCAACTGTTATCCAGACAGAACAGTTGTTTGTGGAGCTCCTGAATGGAACATCACCAAATCAGAGCACTGCCCAATCTCACATACTGCAGCCTGTCTGTAGTATTCCATCATCCATGAGATGGAGGTGATTACTGGCATTCTCCCTCAATAGCAGCAGCTGGATTATGTTAACTAAAAAACCACAACAAAACATTAAATTTCACGGACTAGTTCAGATGTTTGAGGTAGTGAAATGTTACTGCGTGGCCGAAGCCAGAGAGGCTTTTTGGAACAACTAGTATTTTTGCCTTCTGAGGCCATACCACAAACTGCACCGTTACAGTGCTGATTTGCATGCTGACGAGGGTGTGCAACCTTTTCCCAGTTGGGGCATGAGCTTGTTTCTCACTCAGTGTTACTCTCCTGGCAGCTCCTCCTCCATCCTGCCTTCCACCCCATCTGACTGCACTGGTGCTCCAGTCCCATGCTGCAAGCAGACTACAGCATTAATGACAGAATCTGTCTGTTTTAAAGAGCTGCCAACCCATCATTCAGGGCAGCTGTGAAGAAGTGTGAGCAGCTCACCAGTGGCTACACTTTGTGTATTATTGTGCATGTGATGTTAATAGCACTTGTGTGCCCGGCTTCCATATTGTTTGTATTGTACTTTATTAAATTGTACATTTTTCTGTAATCTCTTTATATTCCCTGTAAACTGGGCCCAGGAGTTAGACTTTCTTCTCTGCTGACTGACTTTGTAAGGGTTAGGCGTGTGATAACAAGAATAGTTAGGCAGGTTGGGACACTTATGCTAGAAGTTTCCTCCTTGTGTCAGTTTTTTCTGGCTGAGTAACTTCCATCTGCCCTAAATTCTCTGGCTGAGCTGTGCTTGACTTGCGATCCCTATGGAAACTTAAATCATGGCTCAACCTCTGTCCATTACTCTTCTATTCCCTAGCATGCTGAGCTGTAATTGTGCATTCTTCAGTTACACATTGCACATTACTGCATGTCAAACAGACATGCAGTAATGTGCAAAAGTCTCAAGCCACCCCTGGTTTCTTTATACTTTGATTCCAAAGAGCTAGACTTTCTTAGAATTTTATAAAGAGGTCTAGAGCAAGAGTTTCTCATGCTTTCTGAAAGTCTTTCAAATTTTTTTTGGACATTAGAGCTTTTTCACTTATTTTTAGTCCAGTCCTTTTACCTAAACATTTTCAGAGGAATGTCTTTTTTGTGTTAAGCTACTTAATATTGACCTATGAATCATTCATTTAACAGTATTTATTAATACTGTCAGTATTAGAATTTTTGTGCCGATGAGGTGATTCCCAAAGAGCTGTTAGATGTACACTTGGCTTATCTTGGCACAGTATGCAGTGTGCGAATATTTGAGAAAACTGGACCAATGCAGGAGAAAATTAGAAGTGACAGTCCTAAAAACACTGTCTGCACCAGATGAACAGTATCTGTAAGTTATGTCCTTACGAAATAGGGGAAAAATATAGCAAAGACCTGACACAGCACCTGACAGATGCATCTGGCCCTTCCCTTGATCCATCTACTGTTCAACAAAGCCTTATCAGAAATGGTCCCAGAGGCAGAGGTATGCCAAATTACAAAAGAACTGGACTGAAAATCGGTGGCAACATTTCTTATGGAGTGATGAATCCAAATCTGAATTGTTTTGGTCCAGATCATCATGAATATGTGTGGAGGAGGTCAGGAGAAAGGTACAACTGTGAGTGTCTACAGTCATCTGTGGAACACGGTGGAGGCTCTGTCATGGTTTGGGGCTGCATTTCAGCCAGTCGCGTTGGGGACTTTGTCAAAACTGATGGAATTAAGAATTTAGAAATTACTGTAATTTGTTGATCCACCACACAATACCATCTGGAAAGTTTCTGACTGACAATGGCTTCACTGTTCAGCATGACAATGATGCCAAACACACTGCCGATGCAGTAAAAGCCTACCTGGATACAAAAACACACAATGGAACACCAACAGTCATGGACTGGCCTCCTCAGAGCCTGGACCTCAACATTACTGAAGCGGTGTGGGACCATCTTGCCAGAGAACGAAACCAAAGGCAGCCAACATCTAAACAAGAGCTTCAGAATGTCCTTCAAAAAAGCCTGGAAAACTATTCCTGAAAAATGCCTAAAGAAATGACCTTTGATCCCCTCATGACCTAGTTTACTTGTATAAGCACATCCTGCATCTCTTTTAGTCCTGACTATTGAATCTCATGTTGACAAGGCGTTCTAGATGATAATGGAAATGTGCAGGGCTATGCATAGTCTGAGTACTTTAAATGTTCAATCTGTGAAAATACGCCTTGTTTTTTCTGATCTTTCACCAAGCAACCCCATGCTGAAACAGTCTTGGCAGATAAAACAGCAGATGTTAATTCCTCCCTGCTGAATTCACTTCCAAGGTTTGTTTCCCCCATATCATCCCGACCCTCTGTGACACACTGTACAATAATACATCTTTGATCCTGCTGGAATCCTGCAGGACTCACTGGGTGCCAAATCTTAGCCAACACAAACAAACTAGAAAAAGGGAATCGAAGCAGATCACAGCTTTTCTTAGGCATCGGTGCCACTGAGACAAATACTGTGTTATCCGAAGGTATTTATGCAGATGGAATGCATATGCTTTAAATGAATTACACTGGAAATTTTCTTCTCTTCAGAAACACCAACTCACAGTTAACGTCCTGACATGTGTGTATCCCCCATCAGCAGAAAAAGAAATTACCTGTGGGAGGATGTGCCCTTCTATTGCTTTATCATGCAATGCAGCTCAACCAGAAGACAGTCTAGTAAGATGCATGTCAAGGTGCTACTTAGAAGAGGTTTGCTGATGCTGCTGTAACCACTGTCAGGCCATTATCCTGAAATGAGTAGGTGGAGATAGTTATACAGCTGCAGTGGCACTGATATCCTCCAACTTGAGAATTAGTGGTCCTTACTGTAATAGATAAACTATTACCATTTTAAGCACCCTCTATCATAACTGTAGTATTTTGTTTCCAGACTTTAGGCAAATGTTTTCCCTGCCACAGAAAACTGGCCACTACTCAACGTGCCTTTTTCTAATTTAATTTTGTCCACTTTTAAACATGAACTGATCAATGATTAATGATTGCTGCTCAAGATGTTCACAGCTGAAAAAAAAAACATCAGTGTGATTTAAATAGATTCATTCTGTTTTCAACAACAAGAGCTCGATCTGCCTTAAAGTCCTAACATGATCAGTAAAGTATTAATCATCACTACTTATACTAATGAGACCATTAATTAGAATAATTGGTGTAATAATTACAGAATTCTGCTGAATCTAGGCATAGCAACATATGCGTACTATTTACATGAGCTTTATGAAGCGTTACAATCGTGAAGACAGAGAAAGATTTCAGAATATTTTGCAAATGTGTGCAGCATGGTCCTTCAGAACAAACAGCCATGCTAGTTTGTGTCATGCACATGCAAGCACAGGTATGCACAAGTAACCAGCTGTCATACAGTCACCACCAAAAGTAAGGATGTAAAGGAAGGCCAGTTCATTTGTTCTTGCTGGGCACTGAAGACATTTGTATGTGAGCTCAAACGATGAATATGAGAAGAGAGATCAGTTTCAAGATATGTTAAACAACATAGAATATAGAACATTTTCAATCAAGCCAACCAGTTTTTCACATGAGCAAAAGTATCAGAATATGAGAAATAAAATTCATATAAAATTGACAGTTTAATCATTAGGCACACCTGGATGTCTACTCTCAGTTTAAGCTTCGGCTTTCAGCTGTGAAGACCGTATTTGTGGATTAAGAAGGGTAGACCAACATGAAGACCAGGGAGCTGTTTATGGGAGAAAAGCATGCCATTGGGAAGTTGAGAAAAGAGGGGATATCCATCAGAGGCATTTCAGAAATATTGGACACAGCCAGTACTACAATGTGGAATGTCCTGAAAAAGAAGTAACACACCAGTGCACTGAGCAACAAGCATCAAACCGGTCATCCAAGGAAAACAACAACGGCTGAGAGCAGCAAAGAAAAACCCCAAAACAACAGTCTGTGATGTCACAGTCACATCACAGCCCATGTTCAAAGGAAACTTAGAGCCATACTGCAAAATGCCAACCACTCATCACAGTAAAAATGGGAATTTGCAAGAAGGTATAAGGATGAGCCACAGCAGTTTGGAAACAAAGAGTTTTATGGACTGATGAGAAAAACATTAACCTCAACTACAGTGATGGAAAGGCAAAAGAAAGGATCTGCTCAGGGTTATAAACATACAAGCTCATCTGTGAAGCATGGTGGAGGCGGTGTCATGGCTTGCACTTGCATGGCGACTTCTGGAACAGGCTCAGTCATTTTTAACGATGATGTCACTGCGGTAGTAGCAAAATGAACGCAGACGTCTACAGAAACATACTGTCTGCTAATTTATGGAGAAATGCGTCCGAATTAATCAGGAGGAACCTTTATGTGGCAAGACGATGATCAAAAACATACTACCTCCTCAAAAAATGACTTCATCAAAGGGGAAACTGGACATTTTTGAATTGGCCAAGTCAACCAACAGATCTTAATCCAACTGAAATGCATTTTACCTCCTAAAGAGAAGGCTGAAGGGAAAAATCCTGCAAAACAGACAGCAACTGAAAGATGCTGCGATAAGAGCCTAGAAAGGCCTAATCAATGAAGAAACACAAAATCTGGTGCAGTATCAATGTAGCTACTGCAAGCAAGTGATATAGAAAGTACTCTGATATGTATACAACATTTACATATTATTAATTGTATATATATATACATACATTTTAGTGTCCCCAGTAGCATAATGGTTTGCACATTCACCTGGTAATTTGGCAGAGGTTCTACGCCAGATGCAACCCTCCATGCTGAGAGGGGCTTGTATCCCCACCTGGAATTGAACCAGGGTCCTTTTGCTTTAAAGGCAAATGCACAAACCACTATGCTACCAGGGACACTATGCAACTGTGTGAATATACATACTTTAATCCTATACCCTACTGACACCTATGCTACACACTGGTGTATGTACATATGTATACTGTATATATCTATTTTTCATATTTATATTATGTATACATCACAGAGTGTCTGTAACATAATCAATTTCCCCCCAGGGATTGATAAAAGTATTCTGATTCTGATTTGATTCTGAACCACATATTACGTATGTCTGACTTTATGATTTAGTTGAAAACTATCTGTTCCAATATTTATGTTCACTTGAAAAACCGGGTGTCTTGATATAAAATGTTCCAACATACATGTAAATATCAGGGAATGAAAAGCTCAAACTCTGATCTCTCATCTCACATTCATCTTTTGATCTCACACACAAACGTCTCAGTGTACAGCGAAAACAAATTAACTGCTTTTCTAACACTTTTGGAGGAGACTGTATAAGTTTATACTAATTTTTATAAGCATACTGATCAGAAGTTATTAGAAATGGGGGCATTTTTAATTTTTTAAAAAAGTACTGCATTCTTCTTAAGCCAATGTCAGCCAGTTTCCCACAAGCATTTTAAGATTTCTCCATTTTTGTAGCAGCTTAGCTCTAATAATATTTACCACATGAGGGAATAACACCAGTTAGGTAAGCATAATCCCACTCAAAGCTGCAAAGAAGGTTCGCCCACTGTGTATAAAAGATAGTCACCCTGATGACAATTTGTATTTCTAAAAAAGCTTTTCACACATGAAAACCCCTAAAATAAAGATCAACTAATGCTAGATGTTCATGAAGTGAAAATAATCTTACCTTTTCAACTGTCTAGTTGTCCAATTAAAAATGTAAAAATGTAAAGTGTTGCATTTTGACACTTGCTAAAGCAATTTTGGGGCAAGTCTCAAGTGGAAATTTGAGGAACTGTTTTGTTTTTGGTTTTTTCACTCAGTGATGCAACAGTGATTTACTGGTTATATAGCTAATCACTCTAAAAGCAGCAAGGTCTTACTAATCAGCTTTACTTGATTAATTGAATATCAGCCAATGTGACCACCTCTAATAAAAGCAGAAGTTCTGGCAGTTTGCTGGTCTGGAGCAGTCAGATATCTGTTAACACAATGCCAAGAAGGAAAGACATCAACGATGATCCGGAAGAAGTGATTGCTGCTGTCCATCAATCTTGGGAGGGGATATGAAGGGATTTTCAAACAATTTAAAGTACATGATTCCGCATGTGACAAAGATTATTCACAAATGGAAAAACGCAAGACATCTTCCCAGGAGTGGAAGTTTTAGTAAATTAAAAGTACACCCATACAGCTTTCTATAGGAATTAAGAGGGTAAATAGCAGCAAGGCACCACTAATGAAAGGACCATGATTAACTGATCATCAGCAAATGTGAAGACCTCTGGTCTGGAGTATTCACATGTGTATTAACACAATGCCACAATCTTTCCATGAGTGGACATCCCATCAAATTCACTTTAAGGTCAGGTCCTGCAATGCTAGACCAAGAAGCTACATCTCAGACTCTACAGACCTCAGTTAGCATGTTAAAAGTCAAAGTTCATGACAGGACAATTAGAAAAAGACCGAACAAGTGTGGCTTGTTTGGAGGGGTTAGCAGGAACGAGCCTCTTCTCTCTAAGAAGAACATGTACAGCTTATGTTGCAAAAATTTAATCCGAACAAACCACAAGACTTCTTGAGCAATGTCCTTTAGGCTGACGAGACCAAAGATGGAGATGTTTGCCTATAATGCACAGCCCCATGTTGGGTGGACACAAAACACAACTTATTAGCACAAACACCTCAAACCAAGCATGGTGGTGAAGGGGTGATGATTTGGACATGCTTTGCAGCCCCAAAACCTGGGCACCTTGCAGTCATTGAGTCGACCATGAACAACTCTGTACACCAAAGTTTTCTAGAGTCAAATGTGTAGCCGTCTGTCTAACAGCCACAGCTTGGCTGGCAAATCACCAGCACATCTACAACAGAACGTCTGAAAAAGAAAAGAATCAAGACGTTGCAGTGGCCCTTGGCCATGCATTATTAAGAGTGCGGCCAGTTTAACCGACAGGTGGATGCCACAGACGTCTATAGCTGGTAGTCGTGTGCTACACACCGACTCAGACAACAAAGTTGAGATTGTGTTTAGAAGTAATCACTGTAACAGTCAGGCAGATGTCAATGCACGTCAAATATTTGGACTGGGGGTGAATTATTAAGTGTCAGTACTCTCACTTCACTCTTGTGATAGTCATCAAAAGCATGTCTGCCTTAAGAGAGAAATTGCAAGACCCTCTCTGTGGCAGGCTGCCTTTTATCACTGTCTGTTTAACCTGCCATTCTGATGTATTCCTCTTTTAATCTATTACACATCAAAAGCAGCCCTCCACTGATTCTTATTACCCGATTCTGTAATGCAGCCAATGCATACTTGTATTTGGTTGAAGGCTCATCTCCTCCTGCTCACTCCTGACATGCTGCTCGCTGGCCCAGAACATATTGCTATAGGAATAGAAATCCAGACTAAAACCCCCCCTGATTATAACTAAGCATGAATAATGGATTGAAAAATTAATCAGCTCATCATTTTGGCAAAACTAAAGAAAAAGAAAAATGGGCGGCGTGGAGCGAGCAAGCTTTCTCAGAGCTAGAGCAGAGGAGAAATCATCAATACATAAATAGAGGCTAAAAGCCTGATTGTGAGTGTGGTCCTCTGTTTTTTCTGCTGTTCTAAGTCTATGATGTCTGGATGGTGAGAGGGAGGGCAAAAAATGTATTTTTAATAAAAATAAAACCTAGTAAGAAGTCCAACGAAATAAAATCAGAATAGATTTTTACTTTGCTGTCACAGTTAGCTTCAAGATATTGTACCTATGGGATACATAGACCTAATATTACATCAAACAAACAAACAAACAAAAAGATTTAGCCATTCTTATAGTCGTGCTTGTAAGTGGGATAAAAGTATAAAGTTTGTTTGGTGTTGAGTGAGCTAGAAGAAAGGTCAAAGTAGTCTGCAATTTTCTTCTAAAGATGATAAATCTCTGTACAGGATTTCATAGCTATTTGTCCTAAGGTTGTGAAGATTAAATCCTAAATGCAGGGCAGACCAACCGATCAACACAGCCATCCTTTTTTGGCATTATCATCCTTCCATATACACAAAATGGGCAAAATATTGGGTCACCTACACATTACACCCATAGGGGCATTGATGACGTCTTATTTTAAATTAATGAATGAAATTACTTAATATGGCATTCGTACAACATCTGCCGCTCTTCTGGGAAAGCTTTTTACAAGATTTTGGAGTGTGTCTGTGGGAATTTTTGCCCATTCATCCAGAGGAGCATCTGTGAGGTCAGACACCGATGCTGGACGAGAGGGCCTGGCTCATAATCTCCATTCTAGTTCATCTCAAAGGTGTTTGATGGGGTTGAGGTCAAGAGTCTGTGCGGGCCAGTCAAAACCTTCCACACTAAACTTATCCAACTATGCCTTTGCCCTATTCCCTAAGATGAAGCACTAAGATTTCCCTGGAACTAAGGGGCCCAGGCCAGCCCCAGAAAAACAACCCCACAGCACGATCGCTTGTCCACCCAACTTTACAGCTTGCTTAAGGTACTCAGACAGGTAACATTCTCCTAGAACATGCCAGTGTAATTGGTCACTTTACAGAACATGTTTCCACTGTTCAGAGTCCAGTTGTGTTGTGCTTCACACCACTCCATCCAACACTTAGCACTGTGCTTGGTGATGTAAGGCTTATTTGTAGCTCCTCGGCAATGGAAGACATGTCATGAAGGTCCTGGTGCAAATATTAATGCCACAGGAGGTTTGGAACTCTGTAGATACTGAGTCAGTAGAGCGTTGATGCCTCAGCAGTAGGTGACCCCACTCAGTAACATGATGTGGCCTGCCACTTTGTGGCTGAGTTGCTGTGGGTTCTAAACACTTCCACTTTGCAATAATGCCACTTCCAGTTAATCTCTATGAGTTTCACATAAATTTCAAAAACTGACTTGCTGCAAATATATAGAAACTGGAATTCATTGAGCTCTCTGGACACATTCTTTCATAAATGTTTATAAAGTCAGACTTTATGGCTACTAGGTGCTTGATTTTATTCGCCTATGGCACTGGGCCCAATACGTTTTTCCATATAATGCATCAGAGCAAACTATCTCACAAAAATATTAAATTCAAATAACAACAGTAGATTTACATAAGATGCTAAAAAAAATACCTTACAGGTTAAATCTGGTAAACTTTCTACCAATAAGTCATTAAATCTATTATGAAATGATAAAATATTACCAATGGATGAGCATTGCTCATTCTTTATCAAGATTTTTTCAAGATTCTTTATTGTGATATAGCATGTAGCAACGTGCATTATTACAGCAATGAAATTTGTTGTGTTTGGTGCCAGCTCAATTTGCACAGTTAAGCATAAAAATGCAAACAAAGCAAATTGAAGATAAAATAAAATTTTATATAATAAAATCTAAGAATAAATAATAATAATAATAATAATAATAAAACAGAACAGAAATAGAATAAAATAAAATAAAAATACAACTCTGGTTGTGTGGAACCAGCTTCATATGCTTTATACCGTATGCTCCACTAGCATACAGAAAAAATAAGTAAATGCAAATGCAAAGGTGCCTCCAGCATTCGATGGTGGAGGAGATTTGTTTCAAACTGGGGCCACCGTGGTGGATGACGGCTTTTTTTACTGCACTGTGTACTCATTTCTATGTGTGTCTGCTTTTCCACACTTGCATTTAGATAGTTTATTGACCCTTGAGAAAAAAATTCATTTTCACAGCTTGTGTACACAGACCTTAAACAGCCATTACAAAAACTAAGCATTGCACATACATCTTTGTTGTTTGAGAGTGAGTGGATATTTCTATGTCCACCTGATGCAACTGCAACACTGAGAGCAGGGTCCCTGCTCCCAGTCTACTCTTTCTCCTCCTCTGTGCTTTCTGTGATGAACGTATTTCTCACCTTTTCTTATTCCTCCATCCTCTCCAGTTTGAATTCATCCATCTTCTAAACTTTCCTTTCTCCTAAATGAGTTACATTTTGCAAAATTTCCCCCCATTCTGCTGTTGTCCCTTTACATCCTAATGCGCACGCTTGTTCTTCTGTTATATGCAGTCGTTCGTCTTTATTCCTCTGCTGCTGTTTGTTTCCTAACATGAACTCTGGTGCTGGCACAGCTTCCTTTCCTTTTCAACACGAGAGAAAAAGGAAGCAGGCTAAGAATGGGATAGCTGTCACGAGGAGGAGGAGAACTTTCAAGAAGAAAGCGATTCTTAGAGCGAGGCCTTCTTTGCATGCTGGTAACAGAAAAAAAAACTTATCTTGTTTTCTTTCCACTCTCTCCTTTAACCTTTACTGTTTATTCAAACTTTTCTCACCCCCTCCAACATCTTGTCATTCTCCTTCCATCTACACTGACCTCCCTCCTTCCTTCTCTAGCTATGCAAGCTGTGATCAGACAGCTGCCTTGTTCTCCCACTCCAAAGAAAGTTGCAGCCATAAGAACGGCTGCTGAGGACACTATTTTTTTAGTTGTTATGCAATACAAACTTAGGCAACAGCTTGAAAGCAATGTAGTTAGTGTCATAGGTGTTACTTGTTACCTATGGTGGAGTCTGTGGAAAGATTTTCAAGCTTCTCCTTCTTATTTCAGGGGTCGCCACAGTGAATCATCTGCCTCCATCTCACTCTATCCCTTACATCCTCTTCTGTCACTCCAACCCTCTGCATGTCCTCCCTTCACTACATCCATGAACCTTCTCTGCAGTCTTCCTCTTCTCCTCCTGCCTGGCAGCTCCATCTTCAAGATTCTTTGTGCAGTATCTTCACACTGCACATATCCAAACCATCTCAGCCTTGCCGCCTCTCTAACTTTATCTCCAAACTTCTCAACCTGAGCCATCCCTCTGATGTACTCACTTCTAATTCTGGTCACTCCCAGTGAAAATATCAACATCTTCAGTTCTGCCACCTCCAGCTCTGCCTCCTGTCATTTTGTCAGGCCATCATGGCAGGCCTCACTACAGTCTTGTAAACCTGCCCTTTCACTCTTGCTGCTATCCTTCTGTCACAAAGCACCCCTGACACTTGTCTCCACCCACTCCACCCTGCCTGCACTCTCTTCTTCACCTCTCTTGTGCTCTGTTCATTGCTTTGGAAAGTTTACTACCTCTACTCCTTGCATCTTCACCATTCCACCTGCCTCCCTCTCTACTACCTTTCATTCCTCTTCTCTCCAGTGCATACCTCCACCTCTCCAGGCTCTCTTCCACCCACTCCTTACTCTCACCACACAGTGTTGTCTGCGAACATCATAGTCCACACAGACTCCTGCCTGCCCTCATCTGTTAACCTGTCCGTCACCACTGTCAACAAGAGTCCACGTGTAATCCCACCCCCATTTCGAACCCACCTGTTACTCCTACAGCACACCTCACCTCACTGATTGCAAGAATTGCCAGGCGCGATGGGATTTTTTTTTAGTTTAAGGTTTTGTGGGTACATGGTCAACAGAAATTTGGGCCTGATGTGATTATATTGATTAAAATTCAAATGCCTAAACTAGGCCCCCCACCAATCCTGGAGTGGATAAGTGGAAGAAAAAGGACAGAGAGCCGATCAGCAGCCACAGCGGGAAACACACGAGGCAATCTAGTTGCTGCAGTTTATTATAGTTTTTCTTGGCTTGCTCTGTCCATGATGTGAATTAGCATGGCATTTACTCCAGTGAGACAATCCAGAGACCTTGAATGTTTTTTTAATATATCAGATGCTGGGTTTCTGTCTCTGTTTTCGCCTTGCTTTAAGTTCTCTCCTTATATGCACTTACACGGGGCTTTCAATATAAACGCCCAAAAAAGTGCCAAGACTTGCTGAGTGGCAAGACGTGCTTCTATAGGAACTCTGACTAAATCAGTCACGCTTCTGGAGGACAATCAGTTGAAAACCAGCAGGATTCCTCCCCTGCAAACACAATCCCAGTGTTCACTCAGGACACAAAGAACACAGAATGCAAAGTAAATGAATCATAATCCTCAAATGCAACATCATTAAACTGCACCATGTTATCACTATGCTTCGGTTTCTCTGTTATTTATTGTAATTTATTGCAGTTCACTCAATTTTGCTGCAGTTCAATTTCTTCAAGATGCTGTTTGTGAAACTTGACACATTCGGCATGTTTAATATAACCTGTCGGGGATTCGGCTTCCAAAACATGTCAAGATCATGGAGGAGGTGCCGACTCAACAGCAAACAAGAGCGGAAGATTAAAAAATATGTTTTTAATGCAAAATACTGTCCTCTAAAATGGGGGTAATTAGAAATAAATGCCCAGTTCTTTTTTCAGTTGAGGTTAAAATTTTTGAAGATTGACACAAAATGATTCAAAATAATATGGAATTAATTGAGAAATGTAAAATGAAAATTAAGCACACAGAAAACCTCCCAGCTGCTCTCTTTTCTGTTGAGGAGTGTCACAAATCCATTTTGAAAGGGTGCATTTTAAAATGGCACTTTTAATATTCAACTAAATTTAAGTGCGTGGACACTGCAAAAACACTGTGACATTCCTGCAGGGTCAGTAGAATCTCTCTTTATGACACTGATTTTAAACCCGAGAAGCAGTAAAGTTCAACGCTTTCAAAATGTCACCAGCACAATTTCAAGAAATCACATCAGATGTAAGTGGAAAACAACCGCAGGCATGTTAAAAAATATATTTCACAGTGAGCTTGATCGTTTTTGTCCCTCCACAGCAGCAGCAGCTGCTGCTACTTATGACAGCCGGCTGACAGCTTATTGATTAATGTCCTCAGTGAGACGAAGCAATTTATCAAACATTTAATATGCTCTTTATGAACTTCAGACTGCTTCCTCGTCTGATGCGGCTTCGTAATGACATTAAGGAGGTGGGGAGGCAACACAAAAGGAGAGGCTGCAGAGACCGGTGAAAGCGAGAGGGCCGTCTCTGATGTATGGTGATCCATAACCAGCAGCTGCAGCTGATTTGACTTATCTACTGTAAAAAAAAAAATCAAAAGCTGGATCACTCTGTATCCCAAAACTTCAGTGTTGTCATCATACAGTTAGCCCCACAGGTTCTGTGACAATGACACTGTTTTTCTTTGACGTTTTGCCTCTGTACACCACCACAGTGGATTTTAAATCAAGCGTTCAAAATGTGATTAAAGTGCAGACTTTCAGGTTTAAGTCAAGGGGTTCAACAAAAGAACTGCAGGAACCCTTCAGGAATTACAGGTGTCTGAATGCATAGTCCCCACGTTCAAAGTTAATGGGACAAACTAACATAATTTTAATATAAGGGCTGCCTGAAGTCCAGAATCCAAGGACATCATCACAAATACTGTTTCTTCCCTGAGGTGCTCTGCCAGGCCCTCAGTTTTGCCTTCAGTAACTGAAAAGCTGCTCTGTTGGGCTGAGATCAGGTGACTGACTTGACCACTGAATATTATCTCATTTCTTTGCGTTGAGAAACTCTTGGGGCGCCCTTGCAGTTTGCATTGTGTAACTGTCCATTTGCGCTGTGAAGCTTCATCCAATGAGTTTGGCAGCATTTGGCAGAATCTAAGCAGAGAGTATAGCCCTGCATACTTCCAAATTCATCCTGCTACTTCTATCAGCAGTCATATTATGAATGAACACGAGTGACTCAGTTCCACTGGCAGCCACACATGCCCATGTCATAACATTGCTTCCACCATGTTTGACAGATGATGTGATATGGTTCAGATCCTGAGCGGTTCCTTCCCTTCCCCATGCTTTTCTCGTCTCGTCATTCTGGTACAGGTTCATCCAAAGATTTTTTTTTTTTTTTGTCCAGAACTGGGCAGGCTCTTTCAGATGTTTTCTGGCAAAAACTAATCTGGCCTTCTTGTTCTTGAGTAAACCCTCAGTATTTACATTCATGAAGGCATCTCTTTATTGTAGACTCTGACAGTGACACACCTACCTCCTCAAAAGCATTCTTGACTTGGGTAAATGTTGTGAAGGATTTTTCTGAAGTCTTTGAACATCCACTTAAGTTGTCTTCTGTGGTCTTCCAGGCTTTTTGGTGCATTCCCTCGTTTTAAGACTGTTCCAGATTGTTATTTTGGCCGCTCCAGAGTTTTTGCTATATCTCTAAGAGGTTTATTTTGTATTTTTCAACCATGTTTCCAGACGTCATATTGAGAGGTTCAGTGAACAGCTACCAAATGCAAGTTCAAAACTTACCTGCTTAGCTTGTCATGGAATAATGAGGGAACAGGCCTCACCTGGCTATGAAACTGCTTGTCACTCAACTGTCCCGTTAATTTTGAGCCTCTAAAAATAGGGAGCTATATATATAAATGCTTGAAATTTCTAAACAGTTTCTTCTTCTTTTGTCAAACCTCTTGACTTAAAGCTGAAAGTCTGCACTTCAATCACATTTTAACTGTTCATTCTAAAATTCACTGTGATGGTGTGAGGAGGAAAAATGTGTACTTGTCCCAAAACTGAAAGAACTAATTGTAGATAATAACTGTAACTGAAAAGAAAAGATGAAAATATTGTCTAAACGACTTTTCGTAATACATTATGCTTATTTTTTGTTTTTATAAACTGCAAAAAGCACTCTGACGGTGAAAAATGCATCAGACTAAAAGCTCCTGCAAAGGATTTGCAAATGCTTCGATAAAAGAAATGCTGGAACGTAGCGCTTACCGGTATAGTAAGCCAGGCCTTGTCTGCTAAAGCTAAGTACATGTTCTTAACCTTTGTGGATTTTCTGACATCTCTCTCTGCTGTTTGTTCAGGACATTGAGTCACCCACCCTCGAACTGCAATTCCCTCACCCACTCTCATTCTCTGGACACTTATTGGACTAACCCAAGGACAGTTCACTGACCCAGCCTGCACCCCACTCACTCTCAGGATCCCTGGACCAATTACTGCCTTCCCCTTTCTGGACCAAACCCCCACCTCCAGATTCCTCGAGACTCTCAGATTTACTCTGTCAAAACTCTGCACATTTTATCACTTGTACTTGTTCACTGTACCTTCAGCTGCTCCCTTGTATTCTTCCCAAGGGGTCGCCACGATGCTCCATGGTGAGAGGGGCTTGTGTCCCCACCTGGAATCGAACCGGGGACCTTTTCGCTTGTAAGGCAAACCGTGTAAGCCACTACACGACGGGGACACTTCCACAGTTTGTTCATTAAAACTGCAAAACTAACCATCCTGTGTTTTTCCGCTATGGGTCCACACCTTCAGCCCTGACAGCACCACACAGCTTAATGGTACCCAGTGAGTTTAAACCAGATGTTAGGTGTACTGAACAAGCATCCACATGTGATGGGGTGGGAGTGAGACAGTCCACTGCCTTTTGTGTTTCTCTAAGACTTTGGCGACTTTGACAAAACTGCAGTACTGACAGCAAATCCTAAATCTTTTGTCATCCTACGCTGAAAGTACTGGGCCACACCTCCTAATCACTGACCTCACATCTTTCATTCAGTCCCTCTGCCACAGATGTATGAAATCAAATGAATCATGCAGCCTGCTTTGCAAACATTTGTGAAAGAATGGGTCATTCCGCTAACTGAATTCCAGCATGACACTGCAGTAAATTTCTTCCCGCCTACACATTCCACAATCAACTGTAAGTGGTATTATTGCACAGTGGAAGAGTTTAGAAACCACAGCAACTCAGCCACAAAGTGGCAGACCATATAAAGTTACAGAGCGGGGCTACCAAGTGCTGGGGTGCATAATGCATAAAAGTCACCAACGTTTTGCTGACTCAATAACTCCTCAGTTCCAAAAATTCCCACAGGCACACTCCACACTCTTGCAGAAAGCCTTCACGGAAGAGTGGAAGCTGTTATAGCTGCAAAGGGGG
>VUQH01056181.1:0-13043 GCA_015106775.1 Etroplus canarensis | reverse complement strand
TCCTTTTTGACCTCCCCCCCCCCCAAAAAAAAAAAAAACCACACACACACACTCATCAAAGTATGCAGAGTATAATTCATATGTATCAATATGTTTAGATACATTTTTAGTTTTTGTGCTGCTAAAATTCCTTCAGCAAAGACTGCAAATACTCCATTTCCTGAGGGAGCTGGGATCCTTAAAAGTGCGCAGGAGAACATTGGAAATGTGCACGCTACTTTCCTGTAATCTGCTGGGGGAGCAGCAACAGAGCCAGCGACAAAAACACACTGAAACTTATTAAGGCTGGCTGTGTCACTGGATGTAAACTAGACACTTCTGAATCTGTGTGGCCAGGAGGACATTGGACAATTTTATGGATAACTGATTACCCTCTGCACCACACACAGGAGAGTCAGCAAAGCTCTTTCTCATAGACTGATACAGCTTTGCTGTCACAAGGAATTATTGCCTGGGGCGGAAAAGAGTTCCTGCCCCAGGCAATAACTCTTTATAACACGTCACCTCTGTCTAACAGAGAACACTCTGCTTAGGTTCCATCTAGTTTCTGCTTCAGTTAACTCTCCTCACTTCAGCCATCTAATTTGCGCTTCTTGTCTTCATTGCCCTTGGGTTAACTTTTCGAGGTATATAATTTATACTTTTTAAGTATCTTATGTATAAGCATCTTATTTTACTATCATGTACTTCATGTTTGAGTATCTTAAATTACTATTATATAGCTCATGTTTTCATACATAGTCTTTTCTATTGTTGTATTTTCTTGTATATTTTGCGGATACTGTATATACTGTTTATGTCCTCTGTAGCGTAGTGGCTTGCTTGTTCCCCTTACAAGCAAAAGGTCCCTGGTTTGATTCCAGGTGGGGGGGACAAGCCCCTCTCACCATGGAGGGTTGCATAAGGAAGGGCATCAAGCATAAAACCTCTGCCAAATTACCAACGTGGATTAATCTGCTGGGACGACCCGTTAGGGAGAATACAAGGGAGCAGCCGAAGATACATTTTTCTGTTTATGTTATGTACCATGTACAAGCATTTTTGTTGTTTGTCCGCTTGCTGTTGTAACATAAGGATTTCCTAGTTTGGGATAAATAAAGTATTATTTATTGATCTATCTATCTATCTATCATTCCACCATGATGCACCACAGAACTCCACAGGAATTCATTTATTGCTACCTGTGGCCATCAAACTTTACAAATTCTCACTATGACACCAGGACTATTTTTACTTGCCTTATATTACTGATATAGTATTGTCTAAATTGGGAGTATTTATGCTACCTAAACTGGACATATAAATGTGATAAATTACAAGTGAAAGGTCCCTGGTTCGATTCCAGGTGGGGTCACAAGCCCCTCTCACCATAGAGGGTTGTGTCAGGAAGGGCATCCGGCGTAAAACCACTGCCAAATTATCAATGTGGATGAATCTGCTGTGGCGATCCCTTGGGGAGAATACAAGGGAGCAGCTGAAGGTGCAACTGTAAATATTTTATTTGTATTTCCTATTGCCATGCTGTATATATACTGTAAATAGTACTGTTTAACTTGGTCCACCTATGCTACGCATTGCATGAATAGTTTATATAGTCATCTTTCATATTTATATATTTATCTCTATCTGTTTAGCAGATGGACAAGAAAGCAACACAAATACAGTAAGCTTGCATGTTTAAAAAAGAACTATGACCACTGTACTTAAGTATAACTTTACACGATTATTCCCATATTATTCCACAATATACTTGAGAAGCTAGAACACTAAACTATTTAACAGCAGCTTTCATAAAGTGAGCATTTGCTGAATTTTGATCTTATGAATTGTACTCTATACATCTTTGGGTTTTGAACTGATGGTTGAGCCAATATAAGACATCTGTTATGACTCACCTTCCAAAGTAAATGATTTAACAGACTAATTGTTAGATGATGCATTATGAAAATGTTGCATCTCTATTTAAACAGGCACTTTCATTCATTTCAGCAGACTGATGCTTACACACCTGCGGAGTCGAGCATGTGTATACTGAAGGAAGACACCCGTGTCACCCTGAGCCTGGAGCATCCGGTCCCAGTCAAACTTATAGTCTGACTGCAGGGGACCTTTGAAGTCCTGAAAAACAGCGCAGAGTTTTCAGGCACAGCTTCACCTACTTCCAAGGTGCATGTTTACGCATCAGCAACACTCGCAGTGTAAAGAACCATTTTATGGCTTGACTGATGCTTTTTGGCTTGCGGCCTTCACAAGCCGAAACGCACTGGTCAAGCATAAAGTTTTTTTAATGCTACAAGTTCTGAAAAACAATCATCTCCAGTCACCACATTTTCACACAAACAGAGCAAAAACTGAAGCAGCCAGCAATGTTTAATTTAAAAGCAGTTTTTAGTTGTAATAACTCACCTGTATTATTAGTGCACTAATTCCCACTTTCTGTGCTGTGTCCTCTGGGGTGTCCAGTTCCTTTGTTGCTTTGGAAAGGACATGTTTAGTTTCATTACACATATTTTCTATCTGAAAATGAATTAGATGGGTTATGTCAAATGCACAACAGCTTTTGCATTCCCACATGTGCCACCCCGGAAAAGGTTCCTGACTTACAAAATTAATTAATCCTAATTACATATTAATTGTGGTTGAGATGACTGGGAGATTTCAGTGTTGTGCTGATCAACACTAAAAATGTGTCCCAATTCTATAATACATCAGAACCCTACAATATGTACACTAATCTTCATACTTTACAATTTAAGGATTTAGAATACAAGAAAAAAATCCTTAACAGTTTTATACTAAGAGATAGAGCCCTTATATTTTTAAGTGCCAGCAAACTGAGATTCCGGAAAACTGCTGCAAATTAAACTGTACATGGTATTTCCAACATTTTTCAAAGGAACATCACCATCCACAAGTACTTCTGACTGTGAGCAACTCCTTCATTTAATTTGTGCTTTGCATTGTGGCAGGAAAATATTTTACACGCGCAAGAAACATTTTTATTACATTCACTTTTGGCACTCTTGCTGCAGGAAGCAAGCAGTATAGATTTGGGCCACTGCTGATCCCTCAAGACTGTAAATCAAGCTGTTCTTGGAGAACAGTGCCATCTTCCTGTTGCAAAATGCCAGTTCACACCAACTACAACTAAAAGACGCACTCAGAGTGCAGCTCTTGAAAAGTGCTTTTACTGCACCCACAAATTGCTTAAAGCATTGAAATGCACATATTAACCCTAGTACTGCCGGATCTCAATATATTGATGTCCCAGATAACTTTCGTGTACTGCTGGTCATCTATATAGTGATCACTTCCTGTGTTTTCATTCACTGCCGGTCGTCTAGCTGGTTGTATAGCTGGCAGGACTAGGGTTAATATTAGGAGGGCACATGCTACATTTGACAAATATAATTATTTATTTGCTCATTTCCTGCAAAAAAAACTCCCTAACGTGTGGCAGGCCTTACTGTTTGACTGGCTCATGTTGTGAAGCATCCTGGACTGAGCTTCATCTAGCACGTCTTCCAGAAACACCACCTCACCAGTCCTGGTCTTCATGCCCTGCACCAAACCGAAGGACACATGCCGACACCTGAAATCAGGCATTCAATACCATTAGGGCAATCCAAAAAGTTCTCGTTTTTTTAAGAGAGATACATTTAATTAATTTTGTTTTTTAAAAATTGATTTTAAGTATTTCATGAAATGTAAGATGTTTTCAAATTCACAAATAAATCACCCAGAAAGTCGTCAGAAAATTTAGGTGGAGTAAAAAGTAAAATATTTTCCTCTGAAAATGTGTAGTAGAAGCAATTTAAAAGTTGCCTAAAATGTAAATACTAACAACATGTGCTTTTAAAGTTAAACTTTTCTCTGCCTGCAACATCACCAACACTTCACATGAGCGAGCAGAATGAAGACTGTTTTTAATTAAAATTGTTGTCTGTGCTGGGAGGGTACACAAAAGTAATGCTAAATCCACTTTGATTCAATTACAAAAGAGACAGTGGAAATCGTGGACTTTAGTGAGAGAAGTTTTCCCATCATTTCAGCTTTTAAAGCATCTTTAATTTCAAGTCTTTCATAAAGAAAAAGTGTAAAAATAAGTCATTTTGATTATTAAGAGCTAACATTAGCCATCTCCCATTAAACTTGTCTGTTACGGGTGAAGTTTTGTTGTGCTGTGTTACCGGTCAGCCCAAGAATGACCCATCGCGAGTAGAATCTGGAACAACTGGGAGAAGTGATTCTCTTGACTTTTGTCTGTCTGGAAAAACAAAAAACCAGATTCAATAAACAAGTGTGGGTTGTTTGTAATAGTAAAGGTAAAAAGTTAAGAGAAAAATCTCAGTTGTTAGTTTAACACAAGTACTTGCTGTCACATTGCCTTTGCACATAGCATTTCTATTTTTTCCTATAAAGTTGTTAGTAAAAACATTTGATTTAAAACAAGTATATAATCTTGATCATTTTGGTATTTTTTTCCTTTCAAATAATCAACTGCCGGTTCACATGACTTTATTTGGTGTGCTGTCTGGTACCACTGATCTCCAGCCAAAATACTTCAGAAATGAAAGTAGTCACACTGTTCTAATTATGGGTCTCTGAAACTGAAAATGCAAAAAGTCAGTTCTAAGACCAAAAGTTCTTAATTAAAATCAGAAACAACCAAAGCACATTTTGACCCGGAATTTTTGGCAAAAATCGCTGAAATGGGGGTAGGTGATAATTTTCAGATGGCCACTCTTGCTAAACTATCCTTTCAATTTTGATATAAATTTGGGCTTGTATGAATTAGAAAAAAGTGTGGAATGCAGTTGTCAAATTTTAAATATCATGATATTATCTGTATTCAACCAAGTAGCAGGAAATCCGTAACGCCATAAAGTTACATCCGTTTTAATACTTTTAATTTTCTTTCACAGTATGCTGTTGAAAGTACTGTGAGTCAGAACTTGCACCAGTGAAATGCACATTTCCACTACTGGTGCCGCACATAACTGATGAAAGTGACGTTTCTACACATCACATCTTGACCTGGCCTTGCAGGTTGAGCTCTAAAGAAATTCAGTACAGCTTTTGTAGTGAATTAAGGTGGGACAGCCCCGCTATGCTTTTTAATATGAAAATAAAAATGTTTCATATTAAACCTTGTCTATACAGAGCATTTTCTGATTTTTATAGCTACATAATGAAGAAAGGTGAAATATCATATGAAGTGACCATAAAGAGATGAGAAGACACAAATTTACAATCAACAATCTAAACAATGAATATACTGTAGGTGTAAAATGCAATCAACTGTTATGGAAACAGCAGCCAATCAGCTACTTTAACCTGCATATCTGGATTCAGCAAATCAAAATCAAAATAAGAAATAGCTCATTTTATCTTTGAAAATTCAAACTTCTGAAGTGTTGGGGGCGGCTGTGGCTCAGGAGGTAGAGCGGGTCGTCTTTCAACACAAAGGTTGGCGGTTCGTTACCCGACTTCTCCAGTCTACATGCTGAAGTGTCCTTGGGCAAGACACTGAACCCCAAATTATTCCCGATGCATCCATTAGAGTTTGAATGTGTGTATGATAGTTAAATGTTACTCGTTTCATCCACAAAATGAGCAGAAAATTATTTTCAAAAAAATTATCCCGGTCATGTCCATATTTTATCTGATCAATGTAATAATGATAATTTTATCATCACATGTAATATATATGCTATAATGCAGAAAATAAATCAGGCCTCATCATTAATTATTCCAGGTGGGGACACGAGCCCCTCTCACCATGGAGATATGCGTCAGGAAGGACATCTGCCTAAAAATCTCAATCAAATTACCAATGCAGATGAATCAGCTGTAGCAACCCCTTGGGCAAAATGCAAGGGAGCAGTCGAAGGTACATTTAAATGATTAAAGCAATAGGCAACAGAGGAGAGACAGTGGATATACTGGATGAGATTGCTGTAGCGACTCGTAAAGGAAGCAGCCAGAAGAAGAAGAGAAGAAGCAGAAGCAAATAAAGAGAGCTTGTATGTCCTTACCACATAAATCATCTCATCAAATCTGTACTTTTCCTTTCGGTTAATGGCTGCAGCAATGTCTCTGAAATACAGAAAATACAAAATAAGGAGGTCACTGCTCCAAACCAGAGGTGATACTCCAAACTATCAAGAACATTTTCAAGTGCATCAGGTTTTTACAGAACGAAAATTTCAGTGACTTTAAATAAACTTGAATCCTATGGGCACACTTTCACCATCTTGTGCCGTTCTGATCTCCTGCCAATATTAACCTGGTGATGTAGAGAGTTGTACCATCGCTGCGGAGTAGTGTGCAGACGCTGCTCATGTCTCCATGAGGGGAAAGATCCACCACACCGGTCCCCTTCCTGTCAACAGAAAAATCTCATGAAGTCCAGTACAGTTCAATCTTTGGTAGTTTGACCTTAAGTGCTACCATAAAACACTCATCTATCACTTTAGTAAACTAAGAATAAAATAAACAATTCTATAGATTAACATTAAAATGACTGAATTCTGCCCCAATCAGATGAGCCAACACAAAACCATTTGTAGAAGATGATACATTAGTTTTCTAAAATCTGCACTGAAAGCATAATTCTTACAGTGAAACCAAACCCTATTAAATACATGATGCCTTAAAGAGGCAATATCAATGTGTTTTAACAATATGAAATTATATGAAAACCATATTACTATGAAAGGGTTGGCTTGCAGCACTAGATCTGAAGATAACTGAGTGAATTTGCAGCTTCATTCAATATTGCTGGACTTTCTATGTAATTTCAGTGTTTAGCTCTCCAGCTTCCAGCTTAACTGCTATGGTTCACTTGTTGTTTTCACTGTATGTTTTCAGTAAATAAACCAAGACAGGCATACACAGCAGCCTTGTGATGAACACAGTGGAGCATTTAAGCACTAAAGTGCTGGATAAGTCCCCCTGGAGTTAAAAGAGACCAAAAATAGAGCAATAAGAAGGTGAATGTTGGAGTTACAATCATTAGGTGGACACAAACATGGTTTCAAAATAAAGATTACAATGATCTTTTACAACTACACAACAAAATACAGAGTCTTGCTTAAAGATGGACAACTTTTTAGTAAATAAACTTCCCGGGCTGTTACAATCCATTTCCATGTTGTTCAGGCCTTGGTAGGGAAGCTAAACTCTGTGCCTTTTCCACTGATCAGCAGCCTCTTAACACATGTTTACTTGGAGTTTGTCACACTAGTTACTGATCGAAGGTCGTCACATACTCAGAGGTTTTCAAAAGGCCTCGGCTCTGCAGCTGCTGCACCACCTCCTGGGCTTGATCCTGGTGAAAGGACTCCCCACTGTAAACATCAAAGTGGACCCCTAACCGCTAGAAAGATTTGAAATCAATCTCAGGCGCGCTCCATGGTGGTCAACTGTTTAATATTTTCATTTTTCACTTCAAGTTTGTGCTGTTAGACATTCAAGCTCTGACCGAGCTGTCTGAGAGGTTTCTACCTTATAAATGTGCTGATACTCCTTCACTGTGATGTCTCTGAACTGTTGCCATAAGGACACAGCATGGCTCTCGTGCTGTTCCAGCTGTCTAAAGAAATCTCTGGCAGCCTGTTTTATATCATCATTGTGTTCTGCTTCTTTGTTTACTTGAACGTACACCTGCAAAAACAAAAGAAAAAATATAAATACTATCAAACCCTGATTGTACTCTTATAGAAATGCTTTTTGAACAGCATTAAGACTGTAATACAAAACTATTAGGTATTATGACACAGTCAGTTTCTAAATACAGATCTGCGAGTCAGCGACCAGTCACTCACCTCAAACAAATGCTGTAGGGGATTCTGTTTTAGTTTTTCTGGACATCCAAACTGGCCAAATCCAGCCCCCAGCAAACCTGAAATCCAAACCAAACAAATTAATAAATAAAATACCCCTCACCTAGTGAATAATTTGTAAAATATACTCACCAAACTGCATCCCCCAGTCTCCGAGGTAGTTCATTCGAATGACATCATTTCCAAGCGACCGTTTTAGGTTAGCAATGAAGTTACCTAGAGACGGAGTTCATGTAGTCAGGTCCACAGGCTTTTGGGCAAGGACAGTTTTCCACCTTTGTAAACTACCACAGTGGAATTTAAATCAAACAATGAAGATACGATCAAAGTACAGACATTAAGTTTAAATTCGAAGGGTTCAACAAAAGAAGTGCATTACATTTTTAGGAATTAGACATTTTTATATATAGACTGTTTTCAGAGGCTCAAAAGTAATTAGAGAACTGACTGACAAGCAATTTCATCTGTACCTTTGTTATTTCATGACAAAATAAGCAGATAAAACAACTAGAGCTGATTCCAAGTGTTGAACTTGTATAAGGTGATGCAAATGAAAGAGGCCAATATTATACTGAAAAATCCACATAAACCTATCAGAGAAATAGCAAAAGCTTTAAAAGTGGCCAAAACAACAATTTGGAACATTCTTAAAAAGAAGGAATGAAATGGCCAGCTCAGTAACACCAAAAAGCCTGGAAGACAACTAAAGTGGATGATGAGAGATTTCTTAACAAGCAGTTTTACGGCCAGATGACTTGCATTTGGTAGCTGTTCACTGAAACTCTCAATATTATTATGCTGAAAAAACAAAATAAACCTAGAGAGAGATCAAAAACTTTAGCAGTGCTCAATACAAAATTCTGGAACACTTTTTAAAGGAAGGAATCCGCTTGCCCTCACAGTTTGAAGACAATGAAAGTGGATGATCACACAATTCTTTACTTGCCTCAAAAGTTGATTCTGTTCATCTGGACGTAAGGTTTTCCGTGGGAGAAACGTTTCATCACTCATCCAAGTGACTTCTTCAGTCTCAACTGACTGCAGGTTTCCCCAACCTTATAAACAGTACATTTGCATAATGACTGAAACTATGGGCTGGTCAGTTCCTTAGTGACTAAGGAACTGACCAGCCCATTGTCCCCCAGTGGTGATAGTTTCACTCAGTGGTGATAGTTTCAGTCATTATGCAAATGTACCGTTTATAAGGTTGGGGAAACCTGCAGTCAGTTGAGACTGAAGAAGTCACTTGGATGAGTGATGAAACGTTTCTCCCACGGAAAACCTTACGTCCAGATGAACAGAATCAACTTTTGAGGCTTTACGTACCTGGATGATTGAGCATGCATCAAGACGTTTTAACAAATTCTTTACTTGGTTAAGAAAAACTCCTTCACAACATCTGGCCAAGTCAAGAACACTTATGGAGGTTGGTGTATCATTGTCAATGTCTACAATCTACAGATTCTTTGATGAATGTGAATACAGAGGGTTTACAACAAGATGCAAACCACTAGTTATGCTCAAGAACAGGATGAGATTTTACCAGAAAACATCTATGGACAAGTCAGTGAACTGATCTGAACTCAATAGAGCAGATTTTTCAGTTAATGAAGACAAATCTGAAGGCAGAGAGACCGGCAAATAAGAAGCAAAATAAGATGACTGCAGTAAAGCCTGACAGAGCATCTCAAGGGAGGAAACACAGCATTTGGTGATAGACTTCAAGCAATCATTGGATGCAAAGGATTTTCATTCTGAATGAAAAACAATTCTTATATTTAAAATGATCTTATTTTGTCCAATCATTTTCACCTTCTGAAAATGGGGACTTTGTATAAAAATGTCTATTTTTTAAAATTTGTTATGCAATTCTTTTGTCAGACCCCTTGAAGCTAAAAGTCTGCACTTCAATCACATCTTGATTTTTTGATTTACAATCCCCTGTTGTGGTGTATGGAAGCAAAATTTGTTTTTTTATAAACTGTCCCCACTCTACTCTACATGTTTGCTATAAAACTAAAAATGCACTGGATACATTCAGTGATAATTTGCTTTCCCAAACCCCAAAAAAACGTTTTGAAGATTTCCTTTAATTTTATGTGCAACCACGAAATTTGCAAAAACCAGACTTTTTACATCTGAAACATGAACTTGTTACTGTACACTACAGAATAACAACTGTTTCTAAATATCTCTCTGTCATTTGGTACTGATTTACAATGTAGCTCATGTGGCATGAGTTACTGACTAGTTTACTCACCAATAATTGTAGACCTTAAGTGTCCAGCATGGAATTTTTTGGCAATATTTGGAGAGCTGAAACATACAAACATATTCATTTTACATGTTAAAATACCTGTAACGTAGACACAGACAGAGAGAATATAGTTTTAAAGAAGAGGACACATTAAAACAAACTTACCTATACTCCACTAAAGTTGTTCCTCTCGTGAGAGTATTAAAAAGTTCACTATTTAACCCAAATCTGTCATCCTCCCCTTTTGCAAAGGGCTCCAACAATTTCTGGAACAGATAAAGTAGTGAGAGACAGCGATCACAGTCAAAGCAATCGAGAATTCATTTGAATGTTTTTTCTGCCACTGCTGAAGTGTAAGTCCAGTCAAGTTTATTTTTAAGCACACTTAAAAATAACATCTGTTGACCAAAGTGCTGCACAGCCAAGAGAATAAGATGACATAAGCCCGCAAACCTGAGCGAGAAGCTTGCGATTAACTTTAAAGGTGATCATTCCACTTCCAGCAGAGATGTCTTCCACCACACTGTCCTGTTTCAACTGCAAGATACAGTTTGGATTGTCCATTAAAAAAGTTTTATGTAATATTTATGAACACTAGATAAACACTTTAACACGTGAGCAAAGCCAAAATATGTGAACAGTTACTCAGTGAGTTGCAGTGGATTAATCTGCAGCAATTCCTCCACAAATGGTCAATTATTAAAGTAGCTGTTACATATTTAGAAGATTTTTTTAACTGTAAAAGCCAGACATCTGATAACTTTCCACCTTCTCAACTTCTGATTTGATTGTACATTAATTTGTTGCTGTAATGTCCTTTTGGCTTTACCACCTCAGGCTATTCCCTTTTATTTCCCCAAGAGGTCATCACAGTGAGTGAATCTAACACTGTTTTATTAATTTCAGTGCCATTAACGACTCTACTTAGAGATCAACTGTTGCCACAGTGAGGTTTGGAGCAATGGGATCGAAACTGGATGAAGCGCAGTTTGTGCCTGGCTGCTTTGCAAACATATTAGATCGTCTGTTTTGTTTTTCTTTTTTTGAATGAATGATATGAATCTCACCTGAGTGGCCAAGTTTTCTGTTTGCACCTGAACGTCTCCACTGGATGGTAAAATCCCACTGGCTCTCAATGTGCCAATTAACAGCTTGAAATCGGCACTCTGCCTGAGGAAGACATGAGGAAGCTTTAACAAACAGGTGAGAGGACAGACACACACGGAGCATCCAGCAGGTACACACACTTAACTGTTTCTTCAGAACTGGAACCGCAGTCACAGCTGGTATGAAAACATCCTCCGGCAGCTGCAGCGCCCTGCCCAACTACAATATTAAAAACACAACAACACCAGATTAGCACGTTTAACTGCTCGCACACACTGCTCTGCCTCTTTTCTGTTTCGACTCCATTCGGGGTCAAGATGTGTACAACGTTATCTGACACGTCCAGCCGCATTACCTGCGCCGCAATTCTCCTCCTAAAGAAGCTAGCCATGTTTTCTAAACGCACCGACTTAACGTAGTTAAATACCTGCACGGTGCTTTTACATTGACCTACTGCTGCCGCACTTCTTTCACACAGCTACTTCCGAGTTACTCGTCCAATCACAGGCTTCCCTCGAGACTCGCGTCAGCAACAGAAAAGGTTTGTTCGATTTTCTTCTCTGCTGCGCCCGGAAGTAAGCGTCCCCTCTCCGGTCACTTTGACGCCTTCAGTATTCTTCTATAGAGTTAAAGTTGAGATGAAACGCTGAACAATATGATTTTTTTTTCTTTACCTTGATATTCACTTGCAGTCGCTGGGAAATTAGAAATTACTTAACTTTTTCGCAGGTGGTCTGCTGAAATGAAATACAATGCTGTGCAAAAGTCTTTAGCATCCGTCCTCCTAATTTGTATTTTTCTGGAAAAATGGGAAACATGCGCAAACTTCTTCTTCTTCTTCTTCTGGCTGCTCCCGTTAGGGGTCGCCACAGCGGATCATCTGCCTCCATCTAACCCTATCCCTTGCATCCTCTTCCCTCACACCAACCCTCTGCATGTCCTCCTTCACTACATCCATGAATCTTCTCTGTGGTCTTCCTCTTCTCCTCCTGCTTGGCAGCTCCATCTTTAACGTCCTTTGTCCAATACATCCACCATCCCTCCTCTGAACATGTCCAAACCATCTCATCCTTGCCTTTCTGACTTTGTCTCCAATCTTCTCAACATGAGCTGTCCCTCTGATGTAATCATTTCTAATCCTGTCCACCCTGGTCACTCCCAGTGAAACTCTCAACCCACAAACATAAATGGAAATTCAGCACATAAGCCAGAAACAGAACTTTCTGAAAGTCCATATTTGGTGTGGCCACCTTTATACTTCAGCACAGCCATGGGGAAAATTACACATCTCCACAAAGTCCCAAGCAATGCAAATTTTTATGGAATATAGTGAAAACTACCCCAAATAAGAAGAAATACAGCTGCAACAAAGTCAGAGAATCTTCTAATATCTGGGTGAAACAGGTGGGAAGTGATCCTCAGAGGGGTTTTTTATCAGTTTCATGAGTTATTTGGGAATCTTACAAGAAACCCATAGCTGAAAAAGAGGTGTGCCAGTTGACTGATGCATCTCCACTGAAACCCAAATTATTACTAAACAGACAATCGCTCACAACAGTTTTAAAGGTTATACGTAGGGATAAAAGAGAGCATAGATTTCAGCTTCCTACCGGGCAACAAAAATCCTCCAAAAGGAACAGCACCAGCTGCTTAATGAACGGGTGAGGCAAACAAATTTTACCATTGATGTACTAAAATCCGAAGAAGAGCGGACCCGACAGAGACTTACAATGCTCCTAGATGAGGACACTCTTAAAATGGTGTTTGAATTCACAGAGAAGGCTCGTCTAGCACAGCATGAGAAGTCTAAGACCAGGCAACAAAGGAAGTTT
>VUQH01056172.1:0-12561 GCA_015106775.1 Etroplus canarensis | reverse complement strand
AACTTAAACGACCTTCAATTTTTGCTGATGTTTACTTTTAGTGTAGTAAGTGCTGCTGAGTCCACAATTTCCTTAAAGGATCAATAAAGTATCTATCTATCTATCTATCTATCTATCTATCTATCTATCTATCTATCTATCTATCTATCTATCTATCTATCTATCTAATTCAGCTGGTACTAGTGCACCATGCTTGCTACATATATTTGTATAGCTAAGTTCATATGGAAAACAGTACATAGCTGAAAAGAGATGCTTAAATATTTTTTTTTACCAATAACTATGTCAGAACCATGTCTACTAGCCAATCAATGTGTGCTGAATGTGTGGCAGTAATAAATAATAAATTATTTTAAACTACAGTAACATCACCTCTTGTCTCTAATTTGCTAGTATGACAACAGGATCATGACCAAATCACATTTCAGATATACTAGAAAAACTTTAATCCACTATAACAGTTCATTTTGTTTGTCTGTTTGTTAGCAGGGTTTACACTAAAGGTTACAGATTGGCACGCAAATTTTATTAGTGGTGGGACTTGGCCCAGTTAGAAGTGATTAAATTCTTGAGTCAACCTGGATCTGGACTCTTTAACATTGAGAGATATTGCTTTTCAGTCTTGGCAGCAGTATGTAGTCTTGGACTACTCTTGTTTGTAAGAGGAATTACAGGAAAAGGAAGAACCTATTAATTTTACGGTTAATACAGATAATTTTCTTTAAAACTGTAAAATAGGGCATTGGCCTTTGGTGGACAATGCACCCTTTGAATGCCCTTCCATTCTGACCGTGTGAGGTAACTGGATTCTTGCAAGATCTGCAATATTACAGTCATGAGAAAATCCATCTCTCAAGGCTTCAAGCTATATATTTGTGGCTGAACAGGGGTTTGAACCAATAACAAATATCTACAGATATATTTTTGTTGTGAGAATGCTACAAAAGCGATATGTTGATGCTGCTATCATATTAGTGATGTCAAAATCACACATATTGCTTCACTGAAGACAGTGCAGTTTTATTTCCCAATTCTCTCTGGTTGGTTGATCTGACAGACAGATGCCATTATCCCAACAGTTTACAACGACTTCCCCAGTTCTGTACAGCAAACCATCCTGGGGCTTCAGGTTATCTTTACTTCATTAAAGTGCAGTTGATGATAGACAAAGCCTCTCTCCACTAGTAAGCTGCAAAATCGTAAATGGTTCATGTTAAATAGTCAATTATCAGTGGAAAACTAAATGATTTATTTATGGTTGGCACAACTACAAATAGTATCAGCATCTGAAGAATGAAGATCGGTTTTACCAAGCATGGGTCTCCACCTTTGAGCCAGCATTCATCAACAAAAGTAGTACTGCAATTGTACCAAAGTATAAGGCACCACAAGGGTTTTCCATGGAAACAAACCTGAGACTCCTGTCAGTCATTGCAAAGCAATTCAGGCTTCGCATGTCTGACTGGAGTCCCAGCCTATTGTTTGCAACAACACTTACAGTATATCCTGTAAAAAACATGTGAATGTTGTGGTAAAAGTGCCATATAGCAATGTCAATATCCTGCTTTTTTAAAAAGTATATAAGTATTATAATGTAATAAAATGATTGGTTTGGTCACTCTGCCAGTATGAGATACTAAAGGATCAGGAAAATTATTATGGTAGCTGCTGAAGGTGGACCTACTTTGAACTAGTTTATAAACAGTGCCATTCATATTTTGGTCCATAAATTCTTGGACAGTGACACAGTTTTTGTATTTTCTGTCTGTACACATCACCTCCTGTTCTTGAGTGTAACTAGTGGTTTGCACTTTGTTGTTAGCCCTATCTCTTAATTGTAGACTTTGACAAAATACACCTGCCTCCTCAACAGTGTTCTTGACTTGGCACGATGTTAATATTTTTAATTAACCTAGGAAAAAATTCTGCGATCATCCACTTCCGTGATGTACCTGGCTATTCGTCTTGCTAAACTGGCCAGAGCTGACTGTTGATCTTGTTCACTTACATCAACATCTCTTTGTACCTCATATTAAGAATTGCAATAAAATGATTCAAGTTCAACACTTGGAATCAACTCCATGTCTTTAATCTGCCTCGGTTGTCATGGAATAATGAGGGAAAAGGCCTCACCTGGCTGTTGACAAATCAATGGTTCAATTACTTTTGAGCATCTAGAACAAGGGGACTATGTGTGAAAATGGCTGTGATTCCTCAATAGCTAATGCATTTTTTGTTAAACTCCTTGAATTGAAGCTGAAAGTCAATGACATCTGAACTGTTTGATTTAAAATCCACTGTGGTGGTGTACACAGCCAAAAACTTGTGGATTTGAATGTAAATGGGTACTAGATAAATCTGAAGGGTTAGCCAATGTTAAATAGGAGAATGAAAAAGAGAAATGTTTTATCTTTCATTTTTGGTGCCATATTGGTACATCATTACAATGAAAACATATGAGACAGTCAGATGGAAAAAACACTACTTGACAGAGCTTTTGTTACTCATACAAATATGAAAGAGTACCCCAGTGACATATTACTGTCAGTAGTATATGAAAAGCTGAAAAGTTTGGAAGCTGATGGTTTAAATTTTAACAAAATGTATTTTTAAGCAAAGCAGCACAAAATGTAAATACTAATGCAAAGTACAAGTATGACAAACTTGTACAGTGCATGATTCAGTGTAACAGTTGCTTTGCAGTACTGGCTGATCAAGAAATTACAGAAGTGTGTCAGCAAGCACAATCCACACCAACAAATTAACCCACTGTCTGAAAAAATGTGACACTGACACAAATACAACCAGTAATGCATCCAACAAAAAAGCAAAATTAGCTGAAGGCCATTTACAGATAAAATTTTCATACATTCTTTTTAGTTCATGTAGTGGAATAGTGCTCAGATGTTTCTTTATGAACAGAAGGTGTCAGAAGGTGTAATTAATCATAATCCTAAAATGATGTCCATCATTCTAGTTCACTTAAAGTGCTAAAATAATGTGCTTCTAAAAGAGTAACTTATGAAAGTGGCTGGCATAATTTTACTGAACACACTCTCTGTGGCCAATTTGAACATTCTTCCCTCCTTGCCATGGGCATTCTCATTGCTATAACCTTTTCCAAGGCCCAGTGTACCAAGCTTGTTGATCGCTTAATTGCTCTTACTATAGAGAACATGGTAGGCACTTTATCCAGAAAGTTAGCAGAGCTCTAGATGTGAAATTAACAGTTTATTTTTTCTTTTTAGCAAAAAGTCAAAACTTTAGCTTGGAATTACTGTTTTCTATTGGTATATTACTGTTTAGCTTACAAGTTAACACTAGCCTGGAAACAAGAAATTGAGTATAATAAACACAACGTGCAATTTTGCATATTATCACTATGCACTTCTGACTTTTTGAATGACACCAATCCAAATCTTGATCTTGACTATTTGTGTTGCCTTATGATGCATAGATATGAAATGGGAATTTGTCTGAAAGGGCTTGGTCTTATATGTAATACCCATATATTGGTATTCAATATATTTTTACATCAATTTCCCCCTGGGATTAATAAGTTTTCTGATTCTGATTCAATGACACATTGACTCCATCAAGTTCTATATTTCAGAGAATAGTCATCATCAGTGATGAGAAGTAGCCCTAAACCTAACCCTGATTGGAGAAAACAATAAAGAAAAAATTATAAAAACATTTTTTGAAATGTCTCAGTTAGAATGCATTTGTTTGGTTCTTTGTTTTAGCTCATGACTGCAAATACTTTCTCCAAATTTCTTGAAGTTACACACAGAAAATTAGCACCAAAGATAAAAGGCTTATGATGAGAAAAGGCATTAAAAACAAAAGAGCAGGTTCTACCTTATTCATATAATGTACTTTGGCCTGAGTTTTCACAATCATCTAGAATTAAAAACACAGGCAAATTTAGAGATCTTATGACAGAACAAAATTTGAATATTTTTTAAATGGACATTTTTATCTCAGTTAAAATTCTTCACTCCAGTGCACTTGGCTAACATTCTAAGAAGACCAGCAGGTGCCTTCAACTTGTATGGAATTCCTGACCAAAACCGAAGGAACAACCCACATGATCCTAGTTCTGATGTTTACACCAGCTGCCAGTAAGTCACAGAATTGGTTTAAAGCGATAAAACACCCTTCCATCCATGTCAGGTAGACTGCAAGAGGTGATACAGCACAATGCTAAAACTAATTGGCCAATGCTCTTAGAAACTATAAAAGTTTTTGCAAGCCACTTGGTCTCTAGTTGAATTTAGTTAACTTTTTTATTATTTGAAATCTTGTTACTATTACCCTTTTATCTTTAAAAAAATAGATTTTTACTTTTATTGATTTAACTTGGTTAAAACAGCACAACTGCTTTCTATGAAATATACTTTAATAAATACATTTGTCAAAACACAGCTGTCTCCAGCTTCAGGATTAAAACAATCTTTTAGATGCAAATTCATTTTTCATTTTTTTATAAAGACACAAACTTAACAGCTTTTTATGAGTGTCAATTTAAAGCCACCACACACTTCACTGTAACCCATCTGCTGTTGTTAAAGGTCAAAATGGTAATCAAAATGTAAATAAACCATTCAACAGGCACATAACACTTCAATGTGATGTTAAATTGTAACATCAAACACTTTTTTGGGCATTAAAACTACCTTAAAAATATCATAAACGATGCTAAAAGGAATTCAGCTTAATTCTAAAAAAAAGGATTTTTGTCCTTTAAGAACTCATATCCCATGACTTCATATTTCTATATTTCTGTACATATGACTGACAAATTGAAGGAAAAATGGAACCAAATAACAACATACTTTGTGTTCGGTGTACAACCAGAAGAGCCGGAGTGCATCTTGGCAATCATTCTCCAAGTGTATGGACCTTTGCTGCAGTGATGAGCACAGTTCTTCCAAAAGACAGTCCTTTGGTGTTTTGATAATGTAGAGAGCTTGTGTCTGGAGATGGCTGTTGTTTCAAATTTTTACTACTGTAAATTAAGCTGAACTCAATTAAATATGTCTGTTCAGAATCTCAATTTACTGTGAGCCTATCATTTTTATACTCAAAACTATTTAGTGAACCTTTATGTCCTACTGATAAGGTAAAGTTATTGAGGAAGAGAGCACTCCCATCAGGATAGAAATGTTTCCACACAGGATAAAGATGATCACTCAGAGCGATTTTCTATTAAATTTCAGATTTACTATGACATTTCCTTCACGCATAAACACACCCACCCACACACATACACACACACACACACACAACAGAATAAATGAAATTCCAGTCTACAGGGTCGATTGCTCCTTTTCATTTGTCACCATTTTTAATGTTAAAAAATATTATGTATTACATTAAAAACAAACATTTTTGTTTTTTTCCTTTAAGAAATCACGGCCTAAGAACTCAAATTTGTTTCAGCTCAACGTGTAAAGAATTTTGATCTAAAACCTTTCAGGTGAAAGTGACACGCCTATTTTCAAAAGTATCTTTTCTATTACGTTTGCGCACGAGAACCCTGTTTGGCCAACCGAGAGTGAGAAATTAGTCCAGTATTCACCAATTACCATGTAAACAGGTGGTGGTTTTATTCAATTCAAGACACTTTTTACATCACACATATAGCATTATTTAGATCCAACTACATTTTCACACCACAATGTAGACACGTTGTCACCGCCGTGACGTCACTTAATTTACAACTGTAAACTGCGACATTAAGCTGGAGACAAAGATCTTCACAGACACCTTGTCGTCTAATCAGAGCTACTCGGTAAATGTCGGTCAGTCACACCGGCTGTCCGTGTCCTTCTAACGGCCACATTGCACATAAATATAACACGTTAAATAAAGGAGAGAGCACCTCAAGACCCGGGGTGTGTATGAGTGTGTGTGTGTGCGTGCGTGCGTGCGTGTGTGTGTGTGTGTGTGTGGAAGTTTAAGTGGGGTGGAGGGTATCGAGGAGTGGGGGAGAAAAATGGTCCCTTCCGTCTATCCCCAACTGCTTTCCTGGACGGGAAAGTTCACTATCCAGCTCCTTCACTCAGCGGCAGCCTGTGGTAGAATATAAGTCAGCAGCTTGTTTATTCCGGAACAGCCGAAAACACTTGTACTGTTTCACTGACATCACACAGGTCCACTGGCAACCATTAACCATTTTAAACAACTCTGCCTTATCTTTTGATTAAATGAACAGCTGTAATTAAAGAACGTGACACGTGCGGTGCACGTCTTCTTTTCTTAAGTTAAAATTTAATATGGGCCTGTGCTGTGTGTGTGTGTGTGTGTGTGTGTGTGTGTGTGTGTGTGTGTGTGTGTGTGTGTGTGTGTGGTTAAGTTGTCCTACAGCAAACTGTCACTGCCTCCGCGTCACACCTGAAGGGAGCTCCACGCGCAGTGGGCTCTCCTCGTGTGGGAAGCCTCGTCATCAGCATTACTGATGATCACAGAGCCGCTCTCTTGGACGACCGAGCCGGGGGAGGAAAGGAGTGCCGTCAACCTGCGAGGGGAGGGAGGGGCTACTGTTTAAGTTCGAGAGCCCAGACGTGCTGAGGCCATCCCGTCCGACCTTTACTCTTCTTATCGCCCGCTGACAGGGAGGACGACGAAGAGGTGGAAGATGAAGTTGTCTTCGGGATCTCCACCTGCAGAAACATGACATTTATTCTTATTTCACTTACTGATCATGAGGGTGCATCTAGCCATTCTTCCTAATTTGTCTGTAGTCTGCACGATTGGTCCCATACTATAATTTGCAGGTATATTAATCCGCGAAACAACGGGGAATAATTGATGAGAAATTACGTAACAAAGGATTGAAGTTTAGGCAGAGAACAAAGAAGCTGCACCCCAGGATCATTTTGCGGCTGTCATGAGACTGAATGGAGGAGACATCCCGCAGTGGTCACTGCTGTCCTCTTTAGAAATCCACCCAACATCAGCCCAGCTACTGTGCTCCATGTTTACGGACACGTGGAATGTCCCTATCATACTGTTCCATTACTGTGCTTAAATAAACAAAAAATAGTACTCAAATCAGCTAAATACAATTAATAGTTATTTAGAAGTTTTCATTTTTTTCTGAGGCTTCATGTTTACTAAACAGGCTGCTTTTTAAAACGTGTCAAACCTCATCAAAGTTATGTCCGAATATATTTCTTTGGAGCACATTCACGATTTATAAATAGAACAATAGTTACATTTATTTATTAATTTTGTTTATGTTTTTTTTTTATTCCCCTTGCTTCCGAAACGGGCGCACAGGAGAGAGACTATCTTTACCCCGGTATGAAATATTGCCGAGTTATTTCACCGATCCCTTCTTCTGGCCTTTGTGTTGTTTCATAATAATAATAATCTCGGTAACAGAGATGCTCATTCATTAAAAACTGAGTTGTAAAGAAAAGATGCAGTGAAAATGATGAACGGACTCTCGTCCATCATTGTGGGCGCTGATGATGCGACGATACCGACCTGCTGTTTCCAGCGACGCTCAGCTGAATCATCGACCTCACAGTCCGGACTCATATTTTGCCCCTTACATCAAACTCTATAGAACGCGACGAGGCTTTGCTGTGAGCGAGCACAGCCTGCTCTAATTCTGCAGCGGTAAACCACTCAGCTCAGTACACACATAATGCACCAGCCACCATCCATCCTGCACACGAAGGGGAAGAAACAAAGTAACGACTTCTGAACCCGAGCGCGCCGCTCAAGTAGCAACGTTCAGGCCTGTTAGTGTGCAGGGAAACCTTTAACAAAACAGTCACAAGCACAGAGGACAGGCCGCCTGCAAAACTGCCCAGAACTTAAGGATCGTTGTTTTCACTCTTAATTCATTTCAAAACGTTGCATGTTCTTTTTCATTATGTATTTTGCTATTATTAGGAGGCCTACTGAAGGCAGCCTGACGAATTTTTATATTTAACTACCATTGCGTAATTTGCTTTTATATTATTACATTTAGATCTAAGATTAGAGTTTATGTTAGATCAAAAGAACAAAGGAAAGAAGATACTTTAATAAAAGATTTCATACCTATACTGTTAAACTGCTAAATCTTTGGATTCAGGACGACTGTAATGAGTGTAGCAAGTCAAGTCTTGGAGTAACTATGTCATGATTTTTTTAGCAAATGTTTACTAAAAATAACTCTGCTATCATCTACACAAGAATTAGACATGCAAGATGCATCTTGCATGTCTAATTCTTGTGTAGATTTATTCTTTACAAAAAAACCCAAAACATTAATTATAACACTGTAAAAATGGTGTGCTGGGATTAAATTAGTTTATGGATACCTGTCACCTAAATCTTGTAATAGGAAATAATTTCAGAAAATGGTTTAAATTTTGTTAATGTAAATAATTTAGACAAAGATAAAATGAAAGTCATACAATTTGTATTATAGAATCAGACTCAATTAAGAGCTGAACAAATTAAGAAAAAAACTTATGAGCTGCTTAAATTCTGCATCTTAAGTCTCTCTGGAATAAAAACTCTAAAGAAATGAAATGACTGGGTTTAGTTCTTTCAGCCCCCCCTCCTTCCACTTGCCTGGATGGCCATCCTCTTAAATACACTTTAAATTCTCTTCGGGGTTAACCACTTTATCATTAATGTAAGAGAGGGCTGAGGAGCAGGAGCATCATCATGTCACATCTTAATATACAGATATTTGAAGGATTTTTAATTAATTAAAGGATTCCGTTCTCATGTAGGATATCTTTTAATTCAGCTGTAGTGTCTCTATTGTATCACTGGACTGTGCAAATGTGCATTTCAGTCCAAGCCTGAAGTCTCAAGAAAGGGCTGACATGAGTTATGAACAGGACTACATTCTCTCATTGAAATATGAGGGAAGGGGGGAAAAGCTTTCTGGCTTCAATTATGTGCCACACTTCCTATAGACAACAGACAGGAAATAATTATTCTCTTCCATTCTCTCCTGACCTGCTTTATGTGGCATTTTTTCTCTACATCTTTTCTCTGCTATACAAAGCTCAGTGATCACTCTGGGTAAGGGAACTTGTGGTGCTGTGGAGACGAATGAGTGTCAAAACAAAAGACAGAAGCATGTATCAGTGACATGGTGCTTGCTTGTGTTTGTGTGTAACAGTAAATAAAAGCTCATCAGTTATGATCTTTAGCCAATGAACAGAAAGAGAAGATATAACACCAATATGAATAAAACAGCAACAATTTGATACTACTGACTACTGTGTTTTAAATCAAGAGCTTTTACCATTGTGTGTGTGTGTGTGTGTGTGTGTGCATGTGTGTGTGCATGTATGTGGATTAGCTGAATGTAAAAAGCAGGTAATGGTGGTTGAAATGGGTTTAAAGCTCTTGGATATGCCAGACAAATAAATGCCAATTTACTGCATGGCCTTCTAAGCAGGAGCTCATATCTGAGCAGAACAGGCAGCGCTGTGACCAAAATTATGTGGGTAATATTGCGAGCTGTCAGGATGAAACCATCATAAAGTGTTGTAGGAATAATACTGGCTGGTCTGTATGGCTGCACCTGGCCCCTCCTGGCTCCAAACTGTCTGAGAAAGGCAACCAATTTTCAGGCTCCACTCTTATATGGACTTGATCATTTGTACTCTAAGTCAGCTTTGTGTACAATCTTTTTGTTTGTTTGGGATGAAATATGTTTTTTTTTTGTTTGAATGATCCATGTTTAAGGAGTCATGTGCCTATTACAAAAATATGCAAACACACATATTTTACTGTTTACCCTCACTTCAGTGGCTTTTTCAATCCTCCACCCCCAAATAAACCGGGCTATAAGATTACTCTCTATTTGTGTACAGTGTAATTCCTGCACAGCAAAAGCCTGCGCTGCTGCTTCCTCTTTTCCCCAGCTTGGCAGCTTTTGGTTTGGCTTCTGCTTGCTCTTCAGCCTTCTCACTCATTTAAAGAGGATGCAGAATTGTACAACAAGACGCTGGTTTGGACGTCTAAATGGGACACTTTACAATGAGTGCATGTCAAGATGGATAAGGGATGCAGGTAGTTTCACACTAAAAGGTAATAAAATAAAATAATTTTTAAAAATATTTTTAAAACATTACAATAACGGTTTAAATTAAAGCAGGCGATTGTGTGTAATAACAGAGACACACAGACCTTCTGTCTGTTCCTCAGTCCATTAGTGTGCAGCCAATAAGAAATATATTCATGGCTGCAGGAGTCAAACTCCTGCTAGTAACTTTATTTACTGTGCTACTTTTGTTATGAAGCAAAAATTAGGCCTATGTATAATATAATGTTATTGAAAAATAAAAATGTATGATAATTGTTATGGAGCAAAGTTAAATTAAATGGGGTTAAAACTTGATTTATTTGATCTCGTCGCACTTTGCATGCCCACTGTACAAAAATTAATGTGCACACGAGCGAAAGCAGAGGTTTAATTAGAATAAAATACAATTACAAATTATTTATTTAGACTTTAGAAATTCCAGATTCTGTATATTCAGAAGCTTACGCAGATTTTCTGTCTCTGGATTTTATAGTCAGTCTTTTTTTCTAGTGAGAAAGTGAAGGGCGTGCCTCAGGGTTTGTACAGCAACTGTGAAAATTCAATAAGACGGAGCACAAAATATTTCTGTTTACTGTCCTCCTGACACGCGCTTCCACTCGGTTACCGGCGCACCGGGCGTTTACTGCAAGTTTCAGTGTGATCTCCGATTATCAATCTTTGTTAGAGTGACCATTAAAAAGAATGAATAATTCAGTTTGAGAGTTGAATCTATAAATTACTTCTGTGAGTTAAAAAAAACCCCTCTTAATAAATATGAAAACACTTCTCTGTCAGATCGTTTATCCTCCATACATTTGTTCCTTCAGAGGTTTCAGGCTGGAGTTCTGTTGAGGCCTGTAAAGACTCTGCTGCTCAGCCAAATATAAAACATGTCCACATAATTTCAAACACCAAACCGGCTTTAATCACAATGCTTGATCATTTTAAACTGTGCTTATTTTCTCCGAACATAAACCTAATTTGATCCCGTTGCTGTTGGAGAGTTAAGACCAGCATTCCTTGACTAGCCTACTGAATTTAAGCAGCTACCAGACACATCAGTAGATGTGTGGAGTGTGTGTGAAGACTGTCTGTAAGTCTCTTTAGCAGGGCATTCTGATTTCTGCTTATTAGGCTCCTTTCAGTAAAATGGTGGTCATGGCGCATAACTTACCGCCTCTCTCTTCCGTCGCTCCTCCCGAGCCTCAGTCTTTTTTAACTCGGCCTTGAAAGCCTGCGTGTCTCCGTGCTGTCCGTCCTTGTCCAGGATGTCCATCAGGTAGGAGATGTAGCTGGTGGCCAGCCGCAGCGTCTTGATCTTGGACAGTTTGGTGTCGGCTGGAACGTTGGGGATGCACTCCCTCAGCTCCGCAAAGGCCGAGTTGATGCTTTGGGTCCGCCGCCTCTCCTTGCGATTGGCCGTGGGTCTTCGCTTGACGGTCCGAGGATGTGTGTGGTGATGGTGGTGCATACCGACCGCGGTTCCGTTCATGGAGATGGTGCCGGGCCCCGGGACTAACCCTCCGGGGCCATAGTGGTGGTGATGGTGATGGTGTGGGTCCAGGCCGCCGGTCGTCCCACCGCCGCTGTTGCCATGGTACTCTGGGCTGTAGCCGGGAGCGAGGCTGTACTCGGTGGGTGACATGTCAGCATGACTTATCAGCCAGCTCGTGAAGTACGGTGGGGCACCGGTGTCCTCGTGACACCGACCAGCCGCCGCTGCATGCAAAGAGTAGTGGTGACTGTCATGGTGGTGCATGACCGGGTGGTGAGGAAAGCCCGACACGAGACTCATAGTGACACACAAAAACACGCACTGTTTTGTGCACGAGCACACACGAACACACGCACACACGGGTCCTTGTCGGATGCCGCAGCAGTAAACGCGCCTCAGCTGGTTAACGGCTGCTCAGAGCAGATGTTTGCATCCTGAATAATCTCCCCGGCGGGGAAGCCAGCGGCTTCCGACCATAAGGGTCGGTATTCCGTGCGCAAGTAGACTAGACCCGTCCTAGTCCCGTCATTAGGCCTCAATTGTGTCCAAACGACTCCTCCTCCTAAGACATTGTCCTCCTTTTTCTTAATAAAAAGTCACAATAAAGTAACAGCAGGGCTTTTTACTCCTCTTCTTTTACTGAAAACTCACTGCGTATTTCTCTTTTTTCCTCTCTGCGTTTCATTTCATCCTCCGACAGACAGTTGTCAGTCTCAGAGCTGTTTGGCAAAGCAGGTCCAGTCTGCTGAGGCAAAGGGTCACAAGTGGCTAGTTGATACTGAGCTATTCTAAAGCCAGCAAGTGAGTATGAGAGAGAGAGAGAGAGAGAAAGAGAGAGAGAGAGAGGTTGAATTAATACGTCATCTTTACTACCGGGGAGGAGAAACTGACTTCACAGCCTCTGTCGACCAATCGTGAGCCCCCGCCCCCTGCTTTCGCCCTGTCTGAGGGCTCTGTTTACTTGTCTTTAATGTCAATGGGCCTGCTAAGTAGACCTGCAGGCGCATACAGA
>VUQH01056170.1:0-10241 GCA_015106775.1 Etroplus canarensis | reverse complement strand
CTCCACCATGCTTGAACTGATGGTATTAAGCACTGTTCTAGCATCTTCATGTGTTCTATGTCTTACAATAGGTCTTCTGTTTGATCCGAAGACCTCAAAGTTGGATTCATCTGTCCACAACACCTTCCGGTGTCCAGTGTCTGTACTCATTTTCCTATCTAAGTCTTTTATTTTTATTGGCCAGTCTGAGATACGGCTTTTTCTTGGTAATTCTGCCATGACGTCCAGCTTCTTGAAGTCGCCTCTTCAATGTTGGTGCCGACGCTGGTGTGTGATGGGTACTTTTTAGTGCAGCTGCCAGTTGACGACCTGTGAGGTATCTTTGTCTTAAGCTACACACTCACGATGTTTTCTGTCCTTGTTAGAGCCAGTCTGTGCTGTTCTCTGAAGGGAGTAGTTAACAGCATGGTAAGAGATTTTAAGTTTCCTTGCAATTTCTCACATTGACTAGCCTTCCTTTCTAAGCACAGCAATAGACTGACGGGTCTCTAAAAGTTCTTTCTTTCTGATCATTTTGAGCCTGTAAACAAACAAATAACTGCTGATGCTTCAGATACTAAACTAACCTGAAGAATAACCATGCTCCCTTTTTTGCTCCCTTATTAGTACAGTGATTTTCAGCTGTACAACATAATTGAAAAGGGGTTTTGTAATGATCAGTTAGCCTCATTAAATGATTAACTTGGCCTAGCAGCCATACCGGGAGATTGATACAGAGGACTGACAGTTACTGATAATAAGCCTTTATGCAAAAATGTAGATCATTCTTTAAAAATCATCTGATTAATTTTGATTGTTTGTGAAATTAATAAAAGTGCTCGTGAATTACACGAAAATGTCTTTTTCTTTGGAAAGCAATTAAATTTACAAGCGATCCCAAAGTTTTGAGCAGTAGTGTGTATATTTCTGTGTCTGTGAAACATGCGACTCCTTGTTTTTTGTACTTGTTCTCCTCCTGGATTCTTGTCTGAGCTCTATAACCTAACCGAACTTTCACACAGAACCTGGAGATGAGGAGCCATGACTCAAAGGAAACAACCTCATCCCTGAAACAGCACCCAGTGCTGACTTCCTCCTGCCTGCACAGAAAGGATGGTGACCCATCATTCATGGATCTGAGACAGAGCTACGTACGACTGCTGACATCACATTCACTAAAACGTTACGTCTGCTGAAAGGAAACTGAGATAAAGGAGCAGAAGCTTAGTCCAGTTAAAAACAAACTTTATGGTTGTAACTGTGGTGCTCAGGCCTGATGGGCTGTCTGGTTTATTCAGAGTTAATACCATTAATCTGGTCCAACTTTGGCCCTCATTATCTTCTGTACAATGGTCCAAAGTTAGCTGCAAGTTTATCCAGCAGAAGCTGCTGTGTTTTGGTGCAGATTACAGGTATGAAGGAGCAGCAGCTGAACAGTGAGGATGACACCTCCTTCCTGGATTCCTCGATGTCTTTGTGGAGCAGAAGCAGCCTGACGGGAGCTCTGAGCTTCTCCCCCACTGAGGTAACCCTGAGAGCAGACAGATGTTAAGCAGATGGGATGTGCGTATTTGCAGCTGTAAAATTTCTCTTGTTTAGTTCTTCAGTCTGATTTCTTCAGAGGATCTGAAGTTAGAGCATCCGGCTCTCACCTCCACCCCTGTCTGCTCCCTTAAACACTCCACCAGCTCCAAGCAGGAGGAGGCCTTTCTGCATTGCAGCTTCAACACGCAGTATGCCTGCTGCTCACTCACAGATAAGATCAATATCAGCATTGATAAGTGAACTGAGGTCAGTTGTTGTGTTCAGGACACCCACAGAGATCAAAGAGATCGTGATGTCTGTTCCTCAAGCACCAAGTCCTTTGAAGATGAAAGAGAACCAGGACGAGGTGAGAGGGCTCACTGATGATAATTAGCTAATAACCAGTCCATAATCTGCTGATAACTGGTTCATAATCAACTGACAGATGGTCAATAATCACACGATTAGTCAATAACAAGCCAATAATTGGCTGATAATTGGTCCATAATTAGCTGATAGTTGGTCAATAATCAGAGGATAAGTTCATAATAAGTCAACAACTGGTCCATAATCAGCTGCTAATAATCCAAGTTGATAATCAGCCAGTAGCTGGTCTATCATCAGATGATAATCACTCCAAAATCAGCTGATAGACAGCCAATGAGTTAGCTGATAGACTGCTGATTTTTAACTTGATTGGACTACTTATCAACTAATAATCATCTGATAGACATTCAATAATCAGCTAAAAACCAGTCAATAATCAGCTGATTATGTGCTGATAATTATTAGCTGATTATGGGGGATGATCCCCTGTTTGTTAAAGCAAAATGATGAAACTGATGTGGCAGAAGAGGAACATCAATCCTGTTGTGTGGCAGCAGGAGCTCTGAGGTTCACACACACAGAATGCAGCACAGGTGTGTTACATAAGCAGGATGCAGCAGTTTGAAACAGTCCAAATGTCCACAGTATGACAGTGTGCCGTGCCCCCTTCCCCAACCCATGGAGCTAACAGATGAGATTAAACACTGTTCATACAAATGTGGTTTATGGTCAAAAGATTCCCTGTGTCAGGCAGCCACAGGGACACCTTGTTATAATTTATGTATGTTTATTTGAGAAGTTCACAAAGCTGCAAGGAGCTGAAATGATCTTTGAGGTGAGCAAAGCCAAACCAACCACAAGTGAACAGGTTATGAGGAGAAAACCAACTCAGCTTATAAACCTCCTCACCTCCTGCCACAGAGACAACGGTGCTGCCCTCAGGTGGCAGGAGGCTGTGTACCCTCTCAGAGCTAGTTAACCTGCACCATAGATGATAGAAAAATTTCACCAACCAATGAGCAGCCGACTCCGGTTCAAATGAGCAGCAGCAGCAGGTTCAGGCTGAGTCTAGCTTCTCCTCTAACTGCTTCCCCTTAGACAGACAGGCAGACGTATGGTGGAGCCAGCAGTCTGTCAGATACCTGTACTCACCTGAGTACCCTACCAAACAGAGTCAAACCCTTTGAGGTAAAAACCAGGACCCCGAAACCTAAAACCAGATGGGTCCTGGTTGTGTTTGATGTGACGCCTCTCAGCAGGATCGCAGTACTGATTATTCTGTGTGTGTGTGTGTGTGTGTGTGTGTGTGCTTCCAGCTGAGCCCCAAGCAAGAGGCCATAATATTTGGGAGAACAGATGATCAGCTGAGTCTGACCCAGCAGGCAAAATTCCTCTTGGAGCCCTGACCTCCAGCGGTGGTAGGTGTTCCTCTTTGTCACTACAGAGCATCAGCTGAGACATTAAAGGGTTAATTCAGAAAATTTAAAGTACTGATCTTAGATCAGACCATCAGATAAAGCAGACAGTGATCTGCGTGCCTCAGGTTGGAGATGATGACAGTGGCTTTACTGTTTTTGTGGAATGTATTTTTAAACCTATGAACAGAACTGTAAAGCATGGTGGAGGCTGTGTTAGAGGCACGGATCTTCCCAAAACTGATGGCATTATTAATTCAGGAAAATACTGTCAGATTTTGGAAAGCATCTGATTGACAAGGGCTTCATTTTTCAGCAATGACAACAATCCCAAATATACTGCCAAAGAGAGTTATTATAGTTTTGCATTTTCTAATTAGATTTTATTTTTTATTTGTTTTGAGTTTTTGTTTTGAATTCAGTTTAGCTTCAGTTAGTTTCCAGAGTGGGTTTGCTCGTTTTAGTTGAGTTTTTATTGTTTGAAAATGTTTAGTTTCAGTTTAGCTTTTATTAGTTTCAGTGCTAGTTTTAGTTTTCCTGAATATTATAATATGGATGGTATTTGTCAGGGAAAGATTTAAGATTTAAGATGTTTTGAAATTACAACACAAACACAACACTTTGTGAAGGCGAATGAGTCACAATCATGTAAACATCCTGAGTCTCAATAAACAGGTACATCAAAGCCTCATCAGACAGACTGACTGACCAAATGTAATTCAGCTGACAAAGACTAGAACTAAGGACATTTCCTGTATATTTTTATTTTATTTTAGTTTCCTAAGTCCACAATGTCATTTTAGTTAGTTTAGATTTTCCCAAAAGTCTAGTTTTTATTTTTATTGCAGTTAGCTAAAATTATTTTTCTCATACTGTTTTAGTTTTTAGTTTAGTTTTAGTTAACTATAATAACCTTGCTGCCAATGAGTAAAAGCCTACTTGAATATAAAAACACTCATAGTCATGGATTGGTTTCCCCAAAGCCTTGGCCTCAACATTATTGAGGTAGTGTGGGATCCTCTTGACAGAGAATAAAACAAAAGGCAGTCAGCAAAGAAAAGCTTTGGGATGTCCTTCAGGATGCCTTGAGAACTATTCCTGAAGACTGCTTAAAGAAATGACAGGAAAGCTTGGCTAAGAGAGTTCAGGCTGTGTTGAAGAATGAAGGTGGTCACACCAAATATTGACTTTCCAGCTGGTTAAAATGATATAAACTCTGTTTTTGCCTTATGTGTTGTATTTCCATTTATGTTTCCAAATTTGAATAAATCATTGCACCCATTTCCCATTTTGCGAACAACAATTTTTAACAATTAAAGACATGAGGAGTTGGCTCAAACCTTTGCATAGTGTGTATTTGTCTGTGTATTTGCCCAAGAAGACATTTCAGAATCTGAAAATAAACAGAACTTTGTGAGAGTTCCTGACTCTCAGCCTCAGTGACCACATTAATGAAACCTAAAGATGTTTCTTAACAGTTTTACTTAAATTTTTGTTTGATTTGCACAACATGGTTTCAGGTAGCTTCTGTTCTTTTCTTTAGTTTAAGTCGTTTCTCATATTGCTGTAGTGTCAGGTCAGACAACGGGATGGACAGACAGACAGACTGGTGTTTCCCATAAGAACTGGTTTGTTTCCTCCTCAGGTGCCTCCAGTTCTTCTTCATGCCTTTCTTCTCTTTTTTCTTGCAGCTGGTCATCCTGGAGCTTGAGAGTGTTCACAGTCTGCTGAGTCAGCCCTCCAATCACGAGTCAGCGATTTTAATGTTTGAACAGGTCACTGCAGCCTCATCAGCTTCTGATGTTTGATTGATTTATATTTCCATATTAAAGTTTAGATATCTGAACTGTATTGTAACTTATTTGAACGGTTTTATAATTGTAATTTATATTACAATTTATTTAATTGATTCAGATTATAGTTTTGGAACAGGTTACTGCAACCTCATCAGCTTCTGATGTTTGCTTGATTTCTTGAGCAGCTGACAGGAAAAAATCTTTATTTTAGGGTTATTAAAACTTTAGTTTAAATATTTGAACAATATCAAAACATATTTTAATGATTTTAGAATTAAACTTTTAATTTATATTTTAAATGATTCAGATGATAGTTTTGGAACAATTCACTGCAGTCTCATCAGCCTCCGATGTTTGATTTATTGAGCAACTGATGGGAAAAAATGTTCTTTCTTTATTTTATATGAGTTGAGACTGTATTTTAACTGTTTTAGATATTTGAACTATATTGAAACATATTTTAATGGTTCGAGAATTTAAATTTTAATGTCTTTAAAGTGTATTTAACTTTATTTTTATTCGCTGTTAATTTGAAAGTGTGACACAGGATATGTTTTTGATTGTAACATATTCAAATGATACTTTTGAGCAGGTTTGGACAGGTCACCTCAGCCTGCAGTCTCATCTGCTTCTGATGTTTGATTTTTTGAGCAGCTGATGGGGAAAAAGACCTTTGCTTGTTTTAAACTTATTAAAATGATATTTCAAACATATTTTGTAATTTGAGCTATATTGTAAGTTATGTACAATTTTTAAGAATTTAAATTTTAATGTGTTTAAAGTTATTTAATTGTTTTTATACACTGTTCATTTAAATGCCAAACACGTGAAAGGACACAAAAACAAAAGTGAATGAACGGTTTCATTTGAATAAAGTGATGAACCTGGGAGGAGTTTCTGGATTTATTTTCTGCCTTCAGGAGGGCCTGGCCTTACAAGTGGAAGGTCCCTGGTTCACATTAAAGGTAGAAAAAGTTTTGAAATGATTCATGGTTGTCTCATTTTTCCACATCAGAAAAACCGGGTATTTTAACAGGGCTGTGCAGACTTTTTATAGCTACTGTAAGGATGCTCTGTGGCAGTTCCAATAGTAGTTTTGGCAAGGCATCACCAGAAAAACCTCAGTTCAGAGTATTTCCATTTTAAACCTACAGTATATAGATAGTATATAAATACCTAATTTACAGCAGTTTTTTGCCCAGAGGGCCATACTGGCCTAGAAAATAATTGTCTTCTTATTATTATCTGTGAGTTTATGCTGGTATTCTTTTTGTGCGTCAGTCGGATGCAAACCATGTACCATGTCAGTCACTCAAGTCCTTCATTCTGTTTCTACACTAAGCACCTTCCTGAGGATTCTTGCAGATCCCAACATGCTGATCTTTTGGGTCTCAGTCACTGTAGCTCTCTCTGATACTTTCTTGATATTTTCTACCATCCCCTTCTTTATTGTGGCAAATGCTCCAACAACCACAGGAATCACTTCAGTTATTTTTATTATTATTACTGCATTTCTGTGGTCAAATCACACCTGCTGGGTGTCTGATGAAGCTACCTGTGAGTTAATTTACTTCCACAGATCAGTAGCAATCAAATCCAGACATGCTGGGACTTTCACACCTCCGTCAATGAGTCAACATCTGTTTGCAGTGAGGCATAGCGAACTAAAAATAAACCAAAAACTAAAACTAGTTGTGAAAATGCATCTTCGTTAAGTGAAATAAAAATAAAAACTAGATGTTTAATCAAAAAACTAACTAAAATAGAATACAAATACACAGGAATTAAGTTTTAGTCTTTTTCAGTTTGGTCACATTTGGTAAGATAATCTGTCTGATGAGGCTTTAGTACACCTGTTTATTGAGACTGCAGGATGTCAACACGAGACAGCCATCTGCCTTTAAAAAGCGTTGTGTTTGTAATGGAATTTCTAATCAGAACATCTTAAATCTTCCTTCTGGCACCATCCATCTTATGATATTTAATGAAACTAAAATGAACACAAACTAATGAAAACTAAACTAAAAGTAAACATTTTCAAACAAAAAACTGAACAGAAACAAGCAAACCCACTCTGGAAATTAACTGAAATTAAACTGAACTGAAAACAAACATTTAAAATGAAATAAAAGTAAAAAAAACAAACAAAACAGATTCTGAAATTCAAAACTATAACAACTCTGGTTTGCAGCTGCATGTTTCTGCTGACTCTGGAGGCTCTTAGGCGTTGCTAAATGAGAGGATGGTTCTAAAAGTGGCACCTTCAGACTCATGCTTAACATAGCAAGGCTTTCACTTTGCAAACAGGATCCACTTCGTTCAAACCATCACTGAGCAGGACACAGAATACAAAGATCACATTTATTAGAAATAAATTACATGACCTCTACTTACATATATACATTATTCAGTATTTATTTCTGATGGGATGAACACCACATATAAACTTGAAAATTCAGCAAGTATTTCAAACATACACTCATCCTACTTCTGACAGTTTCCTTACTCATTTCAACCTGAAATACATTTGACAGTTTAAGTGTTTTACATTATTATTAGCAAATGGCTTCATTTCTTTTTGTTTCCTACTTCATTGCAACATCCATGTCAAGCAATAAAAAAGAAGTTTTCCAGTGATAGAAATCCAATTTTACACTATACGACAGATTTAACAAATGGCCTAAGCAACACGTGCTTTTTCTTCATGCTAGCTGCAGTTTGGTATATTTGTGAATGTAGTGGCTGTATATGTTGAGGGTGGATGTGCTTATGTCTCGACCTACACTACAAGTGATTTTAAGCTTGCGTGTGTTTTCGACCTGTGTTGTCATCACTCAAAGTCACATCCCAGTAGCTCTATTCTCATGGTGATGGAGTTCATCCAGGATTTGGGGGTGATTCGGATGAAGCGAGAGAAAATAGGAGGGTAAATGTAGTTCCTCACGTGGTCTTTGTTATTTGTATTTCCCTTAAAAATCTGGATTTGATGAGAGAGAGAAAGAGAAATAATTCAGAATCACCTTGTGACTGCTGCTAAACAAAAACCCCAGTTACCCGGCTCGAGAAATGACAAATGGAGGGCTCACCCTGGGAGGCTGGTCCTCATCATCCTTGTAGTCTTTCCAGTGGAACCCGTTGTCACTGTATTGCATAGTGTAAGACATGACGTACATCTCTTTCCCCAGAGATTTGGCTCCTTGGGTTATGATACCTGTGACCTTCATAACCTGAGGCAGCTCCACCTGAAGCCACTGGTTCATGTCACTATTCTGAGAGGGAGCGGCCACAGAGAGATACTCAGGAAAAAACTGTACGCTAATCAACAGACATATTCAAAGGTGTCTCACTTTCCACTTTATGCTCACAATAAATCTGACTACATTCGGTTTTCGACTGTCATTGAGATCGCTACCTTAGCCTGCCATGCGTTGATGGTGCCCTGTTTGTTGAGGCGTGCGAGTGATGGCATCCATGGGCCAGCGTACCAGCTGGTGGCTGTGGAGCTGGCCGTGATGTGATGGTTCTTTATCAGTTCGCTTTCCATCCCCAGGGGCACTGAGCAGCCTGAGGAACAGAAATGTTCAGAAACGTCGACTTTATCGTTACATACGAGATACTGAGTCAGGTAAACAAGTTTTGGACCAAACTGAATACGCAGTTATTCAGTTACATTTACACAGTTATACTTGTTTTTGTTTTGTTTGTGTAATTTTGCCTCTGTGCACGTCCAAACTGGATGTTACATAAAACAGTCAAAATGTGATTGAAGTGCAAATTTTCAGCTTTAATTTAAGGGTTCTGACAAAATAACTGCATTTATTTAGGAATCACAGCCATTTTTATACACAGTCCCCCATTTCCAGAGGCTTGAAAGCAATAAGGCAATAGGGTGATAAGCAGTGTCATGGCCAGAAGAAGCCTGTTTCTTCTTCCATGACAAACTAAGCAGATAAAAGAAGGGGAGTTGATTCCAAGTATTCAACTTACATTTAGTTACTGAAACTCTTGATCAGATGACCAAAGAGATGCTGATACAAGTGAAGGTGGCCGTTATTAGCTTGAAAAACCAAAATAAACCTATCAGAGAGACAATCAAATCTTTACAAGTGGCCAGAACAAAATTCTGGGACATTCTGAAAAAGAAGGAATGCACTGGCCAACTCAGCAACACCAAAAGGCTTGGAAGACCACAGAAGACAACCAAAATGGATGATCACAGAATTCCTTACATTCAAGAACACTCCCAAGGAGGAAGGTGTGCCATTGTCAAAATGTATAGTCAAGAAGTGCCTTTTTGAATGTAAATACAGAAGGTTTACAATAAGATGCAAACCGCTGGTTACAATTAAGAACAGGAAGATTGGATTTGATTTTGCCACAAAACATCTAAAAGAGCCTGCCCAGTTTTAGAAGAGAATTCTTTGGATAGCCGAAACGAGGATGAACTTGCACCAGAACAATGGGAAGAAAAAATATGGCGAGGGAAAGGAACAGCTCATGATCCAAAGCATTCCACATCATCTGTCAAACATGGTTGAGGTAATGTACGGCATGTATGGCTGGGTCACTAGTTTTTACTGATGATGTGACTGCTGATAGGACCAGCGGGATAAATTCTGAAGCGTACCGGGCTATACTCACTGCTCAGGTTCAGCAAAATGTTTGGACACGTGCTCAGAGAGCAAACGGATAGTCACAGTTTCTCAAGGCTAAAAAAATCCGATGTTCTTCAATGGTTAAGGCAGTGGCCTGACCTCAGCCCAATCAGTTACTGAAGACAAAACTTAAGGCAGAGAAAACTACAGACCTCATGTGGCCTTGAAAGAAATTGCTCCATTACTTTTGAGCCTCTGAAAATGGTGGACTATACATTAAAAAGGCTGTAAATCCTAAACAGTTATTACAGTTCTGTTGTAAAGCCACTTAAATTCAACCACAGTTTAATTCAAAATTCAATACAGTTTTATTTATGTAGCGCCAACTGACAACAAAAGTCTCCTCAAGGCACTTCACACTGTAAGGTAAAGATACTACAGTGTTAGAGAGAGAACCCCAACAATCAGACCATCCCCTATGAGCAAGCACTTGGTGACTGTGGGAAGGAAGAACTCCCTTTTAACAGGAAGACACCTCCGGAAGAACCAGGCTCAGGGAGGGGCAGTCATCGGCCTCAACCAAATATATGAGGAGTGAAAAGAGG